>WWET01002504.1:135862-150500 GCA_011038615.1 Limnodynastes dumerilii
TTGAGTGACAGTATACACCAAACATATATATATATATATATATATATATATATATATATATATGGTTTGAGCATATATTTAGGAACATTCCTAAGTTCGGAACATTCATATCTGTGAATCAGGTCCTATGTGTCAGCACATACAAAAAAGAAGGTTTAGTTCACATAGGACCAGATTCAGAGATTGACAATAAGAGAGGAAAGTTACTTCTGGGCTAAACCATGTTGATTGCAGAGGAGTCATATTTAATTTTTTGCACACAGTATTAGAGTTGAGAGCCCAAGTCTAAATAGCAGTGTAAAAGTAAAGCTGGTCACTATCTGTGTGCAGTAAGCAATTCAAAGATATATCCCTGCATGCAAAGAATGCAATTAACTTGACTCCCCCTGAAATCAACATGGTTTTGCCCAGGAGTAACTTTCCTCTCTTAGGACCGTATTGAGACTTCCATTTTCACGGCGACTCCCGTGCGTATTTTTAGATACGTTTAAACTGCGCATGTGTGGTAACTTTTTGTACGTGGTCGACGTAGACTATTCGCACAGAAGTGCCTTACGGACAGACGTATTATAGGCACGTGTGTACATATGTCCGGATATGCAACGCAAATATACGCGCTTTAGATTTTAAGGGAATATGGGCGGAGCGATGCATTTAAATGAAGGAAAGAGGGCGCAATTATAATGATACCCACGTACGGAGGACACAGATGCACGGGACGGCACACGGAAAGTTAGAGGTGGTCTATGGTGGTGTAAATCTACGTTAGCAAGGGGAGTGACCGGGGCTTTGGTGGGTGTTCCTTGCTACGTGCGTGCGTATATTTGTGGTCGCGTTTTAAAACGGTAGTCTGAATACGGTCCTTATTTTCAATCTCTGAATCAGGTCCAATATAGCTATATTGGATTAAGCTCACCTGCCCAGCCTCAAGGCACCTCCTGTACAGATAGGGATTTATTTTGTCTGGAAATGTGTTTTATTTAATCTGGTTTACTGTTTATTTGTATTATTTGTATGAATTAACAATTAAATTATATCTGATGTTTTATATATAATATAATATAATATTTTATAATATAAAACGCCTTCTGCAATTGTACACATATTGCAGTTGTGCTAGAGGTGGAGTGATCTGGGAGATGGGGAGATAGATTCCCCCAGGACAGGGCACAAGTATCAATCCTTCACTCTGGCCCAAGAATTTCTTAAAATGTCCCTGCAATAAGCTGTTTGTGTGTTGTGTGTATGTATTGTATATAATGTTGTTTGTAAATGTAACAGATTTGTCTGTATTACAAATGACATATTACAAGTATCGTTCAATATATGACTCTTTCTGTGAACCAGTATGGGCTTAAAGTACATTTTCAAACTCATAATTCATTATATGTCTGCAGAAAAAAAACAATAATAATAATGGCCCAGATCCTGGGCTACGGCCGCCAGGGGAATTACGCGTGGCGATTGTTCAATTCCCCTGTCAAGAAGGGTGTGCGCATGCGCACAGCCTTCTTACGCTGGCATAGTGGCTGGCGTACGTAACGTACGTTAAGTAAAAGGGACCGTTTGCCATATTTCTGCCATATAGGCGGAGATAGGCATTTAAATTAGGGCTTGGGGCGGGTGAAGCAGCATTACACCAAGGTCTGCGGCCGTAAGACCGTAATGTTAAGAACACGTAAGTGTCCAGATTTTACTACCTTTAGCGGGGCGTGCATGGGGCGTGCACTCCCCGCTATGCTTCCGGCCGTAATGGCCTCTTATGAGCTCCCGTAGGTCTGGATTCAGCCCAATGTGTCCGATTCAGATCTCCGTATGGAGAACCCTACCGTAACTTCAACGCACAGATCTGCTTCTGCTCTTCTCTCCTAGCCCTTCATTACCATGCGTAACCCCGCCTTTATTTCGGGGGTTTATGCATGCGGATTTGAAGGTCCAGCCCCTTCTGCCGAACTTTGTTCCGTATGGAAGAACTTAAGACATGTAACATCTGACGTGCGCCAATGTCACATGTCAAGGGGACTTATGAAACAGACTTACAACAGACCCTTACAGACTTAATTCTGAATTAGTGCCATATCTAAGTAGATACGGGGTGCTCTGATGTAACTTCCATAGTCTAACAATTGAATGTTCATTGAGATATTAAAGCTTTTGGATATTATTTTGTAGCCTTATCCTATTTTGTGCATGTCTATAAGTTGATGTTTAATTGTCATATACTTTGACTCATTTTCACAGCCTTTCTGGTTATTGTTATTTAAATCAGGTGATGTTTGATCAATGAAACAAATATTTTTTTATTGGTTCTTTTGTATGTGTTACACATTTTACAATATGATGTGGATTTGGGATACATATACCCTGTGGATGCATCCTATTGTAGATCTAGCATATGCATAGCTAATGCTATTGTAAAAGATAGGTACAGACTTGTGGGGCAAGAGGAGCTCAGGTTTTGAGCAAACCTACACCATTTTGGGGATCATTTAACACAACAAGAATGACAAGTTCTTGGCAAACACTGACTGCTGCTAATAGTCGTTCTTGGAAAGTATTTAGGCATATTAGGCATTATAGTTTAACATCCTCTAATGTAAGTTCGGTAATATCCTAATTCTAAGAATATATTTATTACTATAGAAATATTTTATTCAAGAATCTGAATACATTATCAATGTTATATATGAATAAAGGTGAAGATATCTGATTGATCGTGCCTACCCAACAGATTGATAGTAATAAAATATAAACATCTCTTGCAAGTGCATCAAAGAAACAAGCAGCAAGTTTGAAGCACAAGTAAAAAGCTAAAATGGATTATTCTCTTTATTGCGTAGACAAGAATTTTTTTACAACATTCCAAATATATCAATATATAGACAATACTGGATTTTTGGTGAGAAAAATGAATGTATAAAAATAGTAAATTGCACTTCTTTGCTGCAATAAAAAGATTTTGCAGCTCCATCTGTGAAATGTTACCATTTAACAGCCAATATATCCGTTTTTATGGTTACTCCATATATAAATTCCCCAGTAGTTTAAAGCGACATGTAGTATAGGTTGTAGACATGTGATTGGTAAAGATTATGGTATACAGAACAATGAGATGAGCAATGAGCATAGATACTATAGCTGTGTGTAAATAATTATAATGATAGAATTTTGGTCCAGAAATTTCATTTTCCCATTGTGTTTCCCTTAACTGAAATAAAAGAAAAAGAACATTACATCAAAAGCAAGGCAGGAGCAATAAAGGTTCTTCTGTATTGCTAAAGAGCTTGACACTTAACAAACTGCTTTGGTGCTGCAGGGCAATGTCTTGAAGAATAAACCATACTGAAAGCAGAGGAAATTTTAACAAGAAACATTGCATATAGTGGTAAACAAGAGAGTAATTGTTACCTGTATGTAACATTCAGTAGGGATGCAGTCTCCAGTCTGATAGTAGTATTTTAGAAATATTACTTCTATTATATAACTATTTTGAAAATACTACTATTGCAAAAATTTTAGGAATGAATGGGTAAGCATGTCATTCAGCATACTTACATGTTCATTCATCGGAAATCGCCCGCTGTACCAGACTGGAGGTGAGTACTAGGGTCAGGCTGCAGGGAAGGGAGTTTTAAGGTTAGGCTGCAGGGAGAGGAGTGTTAGGGTCAGGCTACGGGGAAGGGAAAGTTAAGGTCAGGCTGTGGGGAAGAGAGGGTTAGGGTTAGGGTAATGTATGAGGAGGGGTAGGGTAAGGATTAAGAAAAGGGTTAGGGTTAGATTCATAGTTACCATTCACCGCTGCCTGTTTGTCTTGATGAAGATTGATTGCTTTGCCTCAGCGAATGGATGTGAGTAAATGGCCTTTTCGAAAAAGGGCTGATGTTACTGAAGACCACACCCCATTCAGTAAAAAACTCCCAGTTCAAAAAAAAATGTATCTCTTAGATTTATTTATATTTGTACTTTTATATTTATTTATATTTGACCGGGAACACTTTATAAAAACAGAAAGCATTGTGCCAACTAGGAGGCCCTGGATAGCTTTAAGAGGGCACTAGGCCCTGAATAGTCAGCAGGGGACAGGCAGATGGGATCTGCTTAAGGTAAGTACTGCAGGTATGGCAGCAAGAGGGATACGGTTGACTGTTCGCGGGGCCGTATTTCAAACATGACACAGTCGCCAGCTGAATGGAAGCTGTATCTTTGTTAAAAATAGGCTGGTAATAGAAATTTGTTGTTGGAAACGGGAACCTATTTTCCTGTTCTCAATAACGAGAGATGGGCAAATCAGAGTTAGGCTGCGGGGGCTATTGGGCATGGATGTTAGGGTTAGGCTGCAGGGCATGGAGTGTTAGGGTTAGGGCTAAAGAAGGGGAAGGTTTGGGTAAGAAAGGTTTAGGATAAACACTTACCTCTTGGCAACTCCAGTAGTCACATCTCCGCCACTTTCTAAAGTCTTCATTCAACTGTGGTACGACTGTGTTTCAAAATAAAGACCATTGTACCAACGATCCACACTTGGAGCAGGAGGAGAGGTCATCGGTTAGTGTGGCAAGTAATAGGATCAGACCAATAATCAATCTAGTGTGTAACCAGCTTAAGTAGTGAAAGTGTCTAACCAGGGCAGGTAAAGGGTAACTGCAAGAAACTGCAATTTTGATCATATTTATCTGTGTAATACAGACACGCTTACTATTATTCCAGTTTGCATATGATTCCTTTACATAAAGCTTCAGGTTACTTTCGATGTATCTGATAGACATTTGGAAACGCCTCCTACAGCTGCAGAGTACTGTCAGGCAGTATACAATTAAAATGTTAAATTGAAACACTAATTACATAGTCTAAAATGCCAGGAGGATAACAGCAATGTTGTACAGATATTAAAGAATTTACATAGGAAAATACATAGGAATATTAAAGAATTTACATTGGAAAATGACACAGTACAAACAAGTCTGAGGGTGTTTTTATTAGAGTATATGCACAAATACAGAAGCTGGACTTTCAGATGCATTGAACAAAAAATGCAAACTCACAATTGTGGGACAAAAGGTTGTGGGAAACAGTGTACAATCAATATGAATTGGGCTTTATGTCTAAGAACTAAAAGGGTAACATATTTGTAGTGCTAGTGACAACCTTCATATATTCATATGTTAGGCATACACAATTTCAGAGGTGTATTGGTACCACCATGGATACAGGAATTGCAGTTACTACAGGGCCATGAGGTGAGGGGATTCAGCAATGTCACATTCTGTATCTTCTCCTTGAGGCCCTGCACAACCATAAAAAGCCCCAAGTAGCATAATGCAAGGGCTCCTTTAATCACTTGTCTGGTTTTCAAAGTTGGACTAGGCATCTTTAGCTCTTTCAAATCACTGCAGGCAGATCAAGGATTTGGAATGCCACAGCAGCCTTGCTGATCTCCTATCCTAGGTTTTATGAAGCACGATTATAACTGGTTTACTTCTGAACTCTTTTCAAGTACAACAGGTTGCTTATGGACACAGTGCAGCCAATCACTTCACAGATATGTTCTCGTTCTAGCGATCTAAAGACAAGTGTAGGGTACTAATGTTTTGTAGAGTGGAAATGGTGCCAATTATTTTTTTTGAGCACTTCATTAACAAAGTAAAGTAAAGAACTGCTCTGCGCATATGCAGAACGAGAGTGAGCACAGTGTTACATCCTGGACTGCTATATCTGGTTTTGCCTCTAGGGGCAGTTCTGGATGATAAATATTGTGGACATTTCTACTAGCTGCCCCTAGAGGCTGCTGTTTAAAACTCTCTTTAACTAATGTGTGTAATTTCCTGTTATCCTACACCTGTGGTAAGAGTAAGGTGTGTCATTGCTTCCTGATTGCTAACGCAAAGCGGTGTTCTACTATATTTAAATAAGAAAGGGGGTGGTGTAGTGTGGCTGCGAGTGCTATAGCTGCTGGATTTCCTGTGCTTTCACCTAATATTTACAACAGCTCAGAGCTGGTGTAAGTGCAAAATGAAGGAGATTTTTATTAATAAATTGCACTATTTTTAGTAGATCAGTATTTTCAAAGTATTCAAAGTTGCAAAAGTCGCAGCTCAGGGTAGGATGCAAGCAGTGAGAACAGTGAATTTGCGCATCCACTTCTCAATAACTCTAGATCAGGTCCTAAGTGCTCAGTAGCACATAATCATTGGCAAGCTATTGACCTCTTTGTTGGAATCTCTAGAAAGAGCAATCTGAATGTTTTGCTTGTTCTTTATTAACTCGTAGATACTTTGGGCCGTATTCACAGATCCGTTTTCACGTGGATTTGCGAGCGTATTTTTAGGTACGTTTTAACTGCGCATGCGTAGTAACTTTATTTACGTAAGTTATGTAGAATATACGCACGTAGGTGCTTTAGGCACTGCCATGTGAATCGCACTTGGGGACATACGTATGGAGGGGTGGTGTTGAAATATGTACTTGAAAAGTTATTTGTGTACTTTGTAAAAAACGCATCTCTGAATACGGCCCTTTGTGTGTAGAAGTGATAGCATTTGTACAATTTTAATGATTTTTAGTCAAAATGACATCTGCTTTTAGAACAAAAAAGGTGAATAGTGTGGGCGCAAAGGTAATAATATATGACAATATAGTGATACAAACGTGGTAACCAAATGAAACAAACAAAAGTATCAATAATGTGAGATATGTGTCAGCTATGAAACAATCAGAGTGGTTCACAGTTCTGTAATTAGTAAATCCAAAAAGGAGGAAGTCCTAGGGCCAAATTTACTTAGCTGCAGGTTTGAAAAAATGGAGATGTTGCCTACAGCAACCAATCAGATTCTAGCTCTCACTTACTTTTTACATAATAGAGAATGTCAGCTAAAATCTGATTGGTTGCTATGAGCAACATCTCCACTTTTCCAAACCCGCAGCTTAGTAAATCTGGCCCCTAATTTCCAAGAGGGTGATGGGAGAACTCTTCGTATATCTAAGTTCAAAGGGTAGAGAAGTCCTTTCTTTAATATGGAGCAATGTAGAGTCGCAGATAAAGCAAACAGCCACCTCTTGTACAATGTCCACCCTCTTGTACACTGTGTACAACTCCATAGTGTACAGTGTATGAATATGGCTATGTATGAAATAAGAAAAATATTTAGCAATGTGTAAAATCAGATGGATTTGTTTATTAACATAAAAAACAAACAATTGGCAAACAGTATATACTGTATAAAACAGGCAATGGATTACAAATATAAAAGCAAATGTTCAAGAAAAATAAATAAACCCCCTGAGGGGAGCCCTGTATTGGATCAAGATATGAATGGTGCACAGATGAAGATCCCGGGATGACATACAATCAATACCGCCAACCGCCTGGAGCCCACCGCTGGCTGACAAGAAGCACCCACCGTTTACTTTTACTCTAAATGATAATATAAATAGTGGCACTGACATTCATGTATGTAAACTATCATACAACAGCTGAAGATAAAACATTGGCAGCAGTCACTATTATAGAAAGCGGCGGTATTACAACTCCTGGAGTCACAAAGAGTAATTTGCCAAAAGGTAAGTATTTTTAGCTAACCCTACCCTTAACCCTAACTTTCTGTTTCTTGCAGCCTAACCCTAACCTTTCCCTTCTTCAACCCTAACTCTCAATGCCCCACAGCCTAACCCTAACCCTCTAAGCCCTACAGCCTAACCCTAATAGCTGTAGCTATTGGGAACAGGGAAATAGGTTCCCGTTCCCAATCGCAATTTTCTATTTTCAGCTGGTTTCAAACATTCAGCTGGCGGCTGTGTCATTTTTGAAATAGTGCTGACTGGACGGGCAATGCCATTCCCAATTTTAAGGGTACTTTGCTGTCTTTGATAAAACCAAAAGAATTTAAAAAAGAAATGTGAAAGTGATTGACAATTCATTGAATTTCTATTTCATGTTCATGTTTTCCTTTCTCTGATCGTTTAATTAACAGTCTCACGTTCTGCAGTTTTATTGAAAAGTTGGTAAAACTGCTACGACCTCCTCCTCAAGTCCCAGTCCTCTGTCAGCGTTCCATGACTGGAATCATTAGAACTGTATAACAGATCTGCTGAGGTCTGAAGACATAAATCTACAGTATCTTTTCTCTAAATTAATAAAGCAGAACTTTTGTTTCAATATACATTCAAGCAAAGATTTGTAGGGGATTTGAGGAGCAAAAGTAATTTATCTTCATTAAAAAGCCTTCTTCTCCAGTTCCTATGAACAATTTTAATGTCTACAAATGTCAGTCCTTAAGGTTAGCATTTATTTTGTATTATTAAATGATTTCTGTTATTTATCTTATAAAGTTGTTCCCTAATTCCTGCCTGGACCAGATCCAGACTGCAAAAGAGGCATGATGGGAAAACACCTGCACACACACACTGCATTTCCAGTACAGATATGTATCCATCGTTCCGTATTGGAAGCATTTCTGACAGTGGAGCGTGATGCTGACTTCCCAGCTATCCCCGTTTTACATAAGGATGGAATGGAAGTCTTAAGGTAAGGGTCTTCTATTGGAATTCCTTACAAGTGAGGGTAGTGGCCTCCCCTTGTCTGCTCAGAAGACTATTGACTATTTACAGTGGGGATGGGCTTTCTCATGGTGATGCCCACACTGTTGTATGACAGCTCTTTCTATCAGGTGAGATCAGTGCTTTTTTTGTCATAGAACTCACAAGAATTCCGGCACCTTTTTTTAGATGGATTTTCCAAGTTTTAAAAGTTTCGGCGGCAAAATGATTAAAGCGCTGCATGCGGGCTGCTTGTGCGTGGAGTCCGATGAATGCATACTTCATCCACGCTGGTTGTGATGGCACTATTTGACTTGTGGCGCTGCTCGGCTTGTGATTGGATGTGTGGTCACACATGAGTTGATGTGAGTTCTGGCACCTTTTTTCTTACAAAAAAAGCACTGGGTACCATTATCTGGGTTACATTATCTGGGTTACATTATCTGGGTTACATTATCTGGGTTACATTATCTGGGTTACATGTAAAGTAATCCTTCGGTGTGACTTCAGCACCTGTTGCTCTAGATTTGTGTGCTTGTATATTCATGGTCTTGTGTGGTTATTTCTTAAGAAAATAAGGTTCTCATTTACATTTGTGACTGAATGGTATTTGCTCCTTTCGGTTTCAGAGTTGTCAGCTGTTCCTTATAAGCAGGTGCTTTCCTACAGACACTTTTAGTAACTTAGATTGTGTTATTTTTCGGTAGCTCAGGACTGGTGCTAAATCTCTGGACAAAGCTACATTTGTTTTTGTTTTTTTTAAATAACAATAATTTTTTTGTCATTATGGACCTGATTGACACTACAACGCATGTGTAGTAGGTCATTTACACAATCTATGTACCACTTTGGTGCGTAGATTGACTACATGCGGCCTTTAAAGACCGCACGTGGTGGGTTATGTAAAAGGAGGTGTGCCAGTGCTGCCTCGGGAAAACAATTAAGAAGAGTGGGAGGGGGGAGGTATGCTTAGGAAGATACCTGCATATCTGCACCTTCTTAAAGCTTTCTTATCTCTGAATTAGGTCTTAACATATTTGCACTATGATGTGTAATTTACAATACATTTCATACCTCATTGTTCCCTGTATATATGACTTCTGCATTTTAGAATGCTTCAGTTACTGTGAAGTAATGATACCTTCTTCATGTATAACAAACAGTTGCATAGTATAGAGAACACTGTACCTATCACACCAGAGCAACTCCATACAATCCTTTCACAGAATCAAAAGGAGGCTTCACATATAATAGACTGCTGAAATTCATTGTCAATGGTAATGTGTTTCCTATCTCTCATTTCATCAATTGTGAATCAACTTATATAATCTATATATTGCAGTGCACTTGTGCACTATAGGTTGATCTACAAGACCTTTAAAAGCTCATGTCAGGGCACTTAAAGGATTGATAGATGCAAAAAATCGTGTTGCTTTGAATTATATTGGATCTTCCCACACGTAAATCCACAATACTGATTCAGAGAAAAGAAAGAAACAGAATAACCACTCCCCCTGTTTTGGCATTTGGCATTTGTTTAGTGTAGAGGAATGCTGTATGTCCTGTGAATAGAGAGATGAGTGAGGGTATGTATACAGTGTAATTGATGGCTTTGTAGGTTAGCAATAGCATTTTGTATGGAATTCTGTGAAATACAGGCAACCAATGCTCTAGAATGATGCAGACTTGACCTTGGGGCCACAACAGCACCACTCAGATGGAAGAGAGTTGCTGCGGAAGAAAGGAGACGATGACAGAGGATGGCACAGACAGTGCCTGGCACCCCCCAATGTGATGTCACTGGATGGTGCCCCTTCATATTTTGGAGGTGTGAGGCGCCCCCCTCCCTCACCCGTTTCAACGCCTATGTAACTGATCAATTTCACAACAAGAAAAATGTAGTGTTAAATTAATTTGGGCACACAGAGTAACTTTTAAAGTTAATATTTAAAGATAACCTTTATTTAAGTCTGTTAAAATGTTTCAAGTGAAATATTAAAAGACTGTAGAAACAGTAGGAAAAAAAATCATAAAATCACTATCCACCCTTTATATCAATTTATTCTAATTCTTACAAAACCTTATGTGGGGATTAAGTATTAGTATCTAAGGAATAATATTCCTTATATAGCCCACTTAGATTCCACACTCATTATTTTTCTAAGAATGTTAGATTACTGAAAGTTACTGGAGTTAGAAATGATAATCAAATACTCTGGGAAGTTAGGATTAGGTGTACGGATGCCTTAATAAACAAGATGGGCAATCTTGAGAGAATTTATTGTTTGTTCTTCTTATATAGTTCAATATTGCTGTTAGAAATAATGGTCCGGATCCACAACTAACAAAAATTGTGCCGATATATATAGCTACAGCGCATGCGTAGTAACTATAGTACGTCATCTACGTATCGTTTCGGTACGTAGATTGCATATATGCGGTCTTTTGAAAAATAATAAGGAGAGTGGAACCTAAGTGGGTTATATATGGAATATTATTCCTTAGATACTAATACTTGATCCCCACCTAAGGTTTTTTTAAGAATAAAAATATATTAATATAAAGGGTGGATAGTGATTTTATGATTTTAATAACCCTTTTGTTTCGACTGTTTTTACTGTCCTTTAATATTTCGCTTGAAACATTTTAACACACTTTAATAAAGGTTATGTTTAAGATTAAATTTATGAGCTACACTGTGTGCCCAAATTTAAAGAACACTACTCTTTTTGTAAATTTTATTCCTTTATACATCTACATCATTGGCTAAGTTAACCTTGTTACGGTCATAGCTTTCTGGATTATCTTCTGCTAAGCGATTAGGTTGCCAAAGGTATCCCTTCCATTGTGTAACTAAGTATTACAGTGTGCAAGATTTCTATAGCTCACTGTCCTCTTGCAGAGGACACTGAATTTACTTGCCATTTGTACTCTTCTTGGGCTCCTAAACTGTAGGCAACACATACTTTTGTTAACATCATTTTGCACCATACAAGATTATAAGGGAATGTTTAATCAGGCATTGCCAATGAACTCACCATTATCTATCTGTTTACAGCAACTTGTATTAGTTTGATTTTATAGGTCTTGTGGGATCTGCTGTTTCTTTCTGTTTATTTTTCAACTTGTGTTTTATGCATGTATTCATTAAAATGGTTTATTTTTTTTTACCTATCTCTTGTTTGTTTGCTTCATTCACCCTGAGATTTGATACAGTTATTTGTAATACACCATGTTATATGCACTGGTTTGTTCTGTTTTATTTTATAATCTGCTTTTGTTCCTCATGAAGACACCTGTGATCTTGAATCACCTCAGCTGCTGTAATGTGTACCTTTATTATATTTAGTCTGCTTTTCACAGAATCTCTCTGGTGTGACAGAGAAACATAGTTCATACCATACACTTCAATGAGAATACATCTTAATTTCACAGTGCTGACTACCACTTCCTCCTACATTGTATTTAAAAAAAGGGGAATTTTATGGTGAAATAAAAATTTTCCAGTTCCACTGAAATACAATAGATAAATCAGGAAAGACTGAGGGGTTTATTTAACCAGGAAGACAATTCCCATCAGATGTGGTTTGTGGTATTTTTCTCAAAAGACTGTTGTATGGCTGTTGAATGGCGAATGCCGGCAATCTTTATTTTCAATTGTGGCGATTGTTTCTATTTCTTTTACGAAAAGGTAAGCCTTTCCCTTACCCAACTCTTAACCTTTTCCTAGCTCTAACCCTCCTCTAGGTTTTCTGCAAAATAACCCTAATCTTCCTCTTCAGCCCTAACCTAAGCTTCCACTTTCTCAGCCCTAAACCTTCAAGTCCTACAGCCTAACCTTAACTTTCTGCTTAAACCCTAACCACAGACGCCGCAGCTGTTTCGCTATTGGAAACAGGTAGAAATTGGCACCTGTTCCCAACAGCATACTACTCAATTACAACCATTTTGAATATGATACAGCCGCCATTCCACTGTTTGAAAGAGGTCTGCTCGGGCCGGCATCTGCAACCATTCTCATCTGGGAAGTTTTCCAGACGGCAATGGAGGTTTTAGAATAATATTCCAATGGCATTCCTTAGTTTAATCCAGATCAATGTCTAATTGGTCGAGGTCACTTCCTCTTTTGTTTTCTATTCTAGTACTATTCTTCTAATGTGTCCTTGTCTTTATCTTCCATGATGGTTTATATCACGTGTTTTCGGTTATGTCTATGTGCTTCATTGCTTTCTCCTTCAAACATTAATTATGTCTGTATTTGGGTTTATTAATAAAGATGGTCCTTGGGTCTCTGATAACCCCATTGTTTTGCTTACTGAACTGGTCACCAATCTCTATCTCTTCTCACAAGAAATCACTTTTATGATACTTGATTTAGCCGGCAAAGCCATGGTCCCCTCCCTCTGGTGATCCAAACGGGCCCTCACAATCCAAAGCTGCTTCCACAACATGTATTTTTTTCTTGTCCTTGGATGAGATAGAATTTGACCTAGACCAGAACTACGAAAAATTCAGGGATTTGTGGTGCTTCTGGCTTGATTTCAAAACTATGGATGAGCACAAATCTATTATTGCCCACCCCTTGATTTCCACGACTCCCCAAAATGCTTAGTTGAGCCTGAGTGTCTGCATGGATTTATTATGGTATTTCTACCAAATTATAACGGTGAGGGTTTACTCCCCAGTAGGCTCCTAAAATAAGATAAAATAATTCCAAAAGCACCCACAGATTTCACTCCATTTTCTGCCCTGGATCCCCTTCACCAAATTTTCTGTCTAGTCCCCCCCTTCCCCCTAGAAAATCTCCTAGATTCAATGGATCCTTTCTCTGTACTATTTAGGCATAAGGCTCTCTACCATGGACTCAGTCCTGCTCTGTAGACTCCCCTCGATGAGGGGAACTGACATGTACTAGCATTTATTGTAACAGAATATCTGGATCGCCTGATTACACCTATGTGCGTGTTACTGTCGGTACTTGTTTTTGCTTAACTCGTACAAGTCTGTATATCTATGTTTCGTTTTTTGTTTTAACCCAATAAAAACAGTTTACACAAAGATTGCCTTTTTATTATTATTATTATTATTATTATTATTATTATTATTATTAATTGGGCTCTATTTCAAGCTTCGTTCATTTAATTCACTAAAACTTACCTGCCCTGCGAGGTCCTGCCATAATCTCTGGGATCTTTGCAGGATGCTTCATTCATACTTCGTATGAATGAAGTCCTGTGCAGAGACTCCATTGTGGGACTTTGAAAATTTCAGTCTCGATACAGTATGGAAAACACTACGCATGCACAGTGTCTTCATATAGGGGCTCTGAAATCTTGAGTTGGATGTGGATGTGTCTCCCGGAGAGGTAAGTTTTTCTTTTTTTTTTTCCTACAATTATTGTTTTTTTTTACATGTATTTATTATTTTGTAAGTTTAAATTTAATTAAAAAAAAACACACTTTTTTATTTTTATTTTATTTTACACATAGCTGTATTCCAGTGGTGTCCCCATACATGCCCCCCTTTTCCTCCCCCTAATAACAGGTATTAGAGGGGAGGAAAAAAGGGATATATGGGGACATTGGCATTAGTTTTATGCCGGGAGCGGAGTATAAAATTCCGCTCCCAGGGATTTGTAAATATAACAAACCGCTGGCCTGCTCTGAAAAGAACGGGCCAGTGGGGTAATGTGTTAGTGACATGCATCGCCATAGAAACTATATTTTTCCATGGCGATGCTTGGTTTGTAAATATCAAAAACTTAATTTTCGTGCGATAACGGCCATTATCACAGGAAAATGATCTTTGTAAATGGAGCCCATTATCACAATTCTGGTCTGATTACTGGGATGAAATTATTCATCTAGTGGTGTGGGGAGGTTATAATCATTCCAGAGGAGGAGTGTCTGGTCCCTGGGAAATATTTTATTTTGTAGGACCTGAGTGCTCTGGGGTGGGGATTGTAAATGGATTATCACAATTCTGGTCTGATTACTGGGATGAAATTATTCATCTAGTGGTGTGGGGAGGTTATAATCATTCCAGAGGAGGAGTGTCTGGTCCCTGGGAAATATTTTATTTTATTGGACCTGAGTGCTCTGGTCTGGGG
>WWET01002504.1:176902-212101 GCA_011038615.1 Limnodynastes dumerilii
AAACAAACAAAACGGGGGGGAGCCTATATGGACACCATTAAGAAATTCCAGCTATGAATAGATACAAAATTTTATTTAAATGTTATTTAACATTTCAATAAAATTTTGTATCTATTCATAGCTGGAATTTCTTAATAGTGTCCATATAGGCTCGCCCCCGTTTTGTTTGTTTCTCCAATTTAAGAAGGAAGTTAAGAAAAGTTGGTGGAGTGGGCATTTAAATGGGGCAGACAGGGCATAGTAAGTACGTGTGTACTTTAGCAACTTTTTAAAACAAACATACGCACGGAACGATAAGGCAGCCTTTGGCCTTCTTAAGTCAGTTAAGAACATGAAAAACAAGGGAGTTGTCATACGTATAATTGCGAATCTGTTTGTTCTTATCTTCTTCTTAACTGTAAATTCTGTCCTAGGCCATTTTAGGTCCTGTAGAAATTAAGTAAGTTATTCCCTGGTACATAAAACATAAAGGGAACCTGACATTTTTAGTGTAATTGGAAAGGATTAGAATAGGTTAGAACCTAAGAATCCTGGGCTTAGTAATAACTAACAGATCATTTTTCTTCTCTGTTAATGAGTTTTTTTTATGTAGCTGCTGCCAAAGAGAAGAAACTATATAACAACTGTGAAATTCTAAACTTAAAACTGAAATTCTGCTAACCATATATGATTTGTGGGGTGTTTTACAGTAATGTTATAAATGCAGAGGACAGAGGATATCAATCAACAATGGAATAAGAGAAAGGGAAAGGAATGTGCTAATACACAGAAGACCAGGGACCACAGCAAAGGGCATGTAGGATACACTACAGAAGCTACATGAAAGATCATGAAAGATCCAGCTTAAACAGCTTCTAAGAAAACTAGCATCAGAGACTTATAAATGGAAAATGCTGGAACATGCAGAAGTGTAGTATGGATTAATGGCGCTCAGAGCAAGTGTTTGCTATGGTGCCCCCCATAGTAGTATAGTGTGTCGGGAAGCGAAGTGAGCATGTTCTCCAACATTTGCCGCCTAAATAAAAATGTTGTCTTTACTTAAATGAATATTGATTGTTGGGTTCTTCTTCTTCATGCCTTATGTTGATTCTTACTGCACTGAAAGTCTATGAAGAAGATGAAGATAGCTGCCATTACATATTTCCATTCCTCTGTTACACATCTGCCTTTTGGTCTCTCCCCCTAATGACATACCTGCATTATTATGCTCCCTCTCCTATACACTTCCCTCTCCCTGCATCCCCTCAATACACATGGGAACCCCTGTCCCCCTTACATTACACATCTCCCCTCCCTGTCCCCTTTAGATTACACATCTCTCTTCCTGCCCCCAATCCATTAAACATCCCACTTCTTGTCTCCTTACATTACACATATTTGGTCATGGTACACTATATAAAGCACATTGTGGGGTATATTATGGGTCTGGGAATAACACATACTATAATATGTGATTTATATTAGGGTTTGAAAATGACACTTTATACAGTATATAGTGTCCCATTCTCAGACCCATAATACCCCCCACATATATTATAATATGTGTCATTCCCAGATCCATGATATTTCCTACTTGTACATTATACAATGTACCACTACAGACCCCTAATATTATTCCACATGTAATACTAGTATATTAGGGATCTGCTGATGGCACTTTGCTGTGCTCTGCATCACCCCTTTGGTCTGCCACTGCCTGGAGCACAAGCTCCATGAGCTCCATCCTCACTACTCCCCCTGGGAACATGGAAAGAAAGGACCTTAAGAAAGAATTTAGGAATGTTCCTAAATTTACACACGCAAAGATAAGTAAGAACGATTCGCAGATTCTAAAAAAAAAATGCTAACCACACCTCTAGCTTCTTAGGAGTTAAGAACGTTCTTATCTCTAGGGGCCGGATCCTCAACTACATCCGTCTGCCCCAAATGGCCGTAAATTGCTGATAGGTAGCTGCTGCGCATGCATAGTAACTAATTTACGTAAGCTACGTATCGTTTCGTTAGACGGACGTAGTTAAGGATCCGGCCCTAGGTGCTTATATTTAGGAAGGCTTTGTTTTCCAACTAAGAATATTTAGGATCTTTAACATCTTTATGATTCACAGCTAAGCAAAGAAACACATTAATTGATTTAGTTAAGAAGCAGATTGATTATCTTTGTCTTTCTTTGTTTTATAATTAACAAAAGTAACGTAGAAAATTATTACAATCATAAATACTTATTAAAGGATTAAGAAAGAACCATTCAGCTTTCAAAGCTGTTATAACATAAATATCAAAATTATAAATATCTACATAAACAAATTTGTATCTCAAGGTCTCACACAAACAATGCAAACATGCTACAAGTTAAATAAAAAAATGTATGTTTAAAAAAATGTTTACAACAAACAATGAAATCATGCACAAACTGCAAATAAATGTAAATAATGATTACCTTTCAAACTTAAAGTCAAACACAATATGGTAACATAACAGCAGTTTTAAAAGATAAGACTACGGGCTCTATTTACACAAAAGTTCAATTCACTATGAACTTAGCTCATCCAGGTTCGTATCTCATCCCTGCTAGCCTAGGAGCTACGTTCATAGCATTTACTAAAACTCCTCCCCCTCCGCTGGCTGTACATACAAGTGTAGCACCCTCCTTAGTTAAAGATACAGAGTAGAATTTACCTGAACGGTACTGTCTGTATTTTTTTCCCAAGATGCAGAGAGGTGAGGAAATCAAAGGAAAACTTAAATAGAACCAACACCAGATTAAAGTTTAACAAATTTGTTTTTAATTATAATAATTTTCTCTTTTTTTGCCGTATCGAAGTCCCGGGTCTTTCGACCTGGGTGTACCGGAAGTGGACATTTCACACCGCCAAAAAATACCCGGGTTTTTGCAGACTCTCGGGGTTTTGGGCAAAAACCCGGGTATTTGGTGGCGGTGTGAAAGGGGTTTTAGAGTTCTTCAGATTAGAAGAAAATTTAGCTAGTTTTAGATTAGCAGAAAACTTAGTGTGTATAACAAATATTCAAAACTTCAAATAAGGGTTTTGTTAAACATCAGCCAAAGACATCAGTTAGGAATTTGTAAGAGCAACTTTTACAATTATTAAATAATATGTTGCAATTAAAAAACAATAACACTTTTCTTGCTCTTCTCAGAACGATTTGAGTAGGAAAATCACAATTGTTACTTACACACACACAGCTTAACTTCAGTACAGCAATTGCAATCAATATAAGTTATGTTATAAGCACTTTAAAGTAAAACCCATAGTTTCAAAATACATATATTTTCAAAAATATAGGAGTCAACCTTACAGTAACTGTAAAAATTCAAATTAGAGACTTGTAAACTAGTGTCCAAACTAGCAGCCTGTATCGCTGCGTTTAATTAATGTACTGAAGTAATTTATATTTCTTCTTCTTAATTCTGGTTAATATTACTTGTATTCAGTCAGGTAGACGGCAACACTGTGTTTGTTCAGTATACTGAATTAAAATATATGTTCTCTTCAGCAGCACTGTGTATTTAACTTGTATCCAGAAAAATAGATATCAAAGCGGTCTCAGTTCAATAGCCGGCGATAAATTATACAATATCCCTTTACAGTTCTGCGTATCTCCAACCTTTATCCAACCTTTTAGGTTATGTAGTATTGATAACTTGAGGACAATTAAACAGTTTCTTTAACAATGTTGCAATTGTTAACTGTAATAAATGCGTAACCATAAGTCACATTAACCTCTGATCTAGAGATGCGCTGCCCTAGTATAGTTCAGTTAGCTCAGGACAACTTTATCATTCAAATTAACACTACTATTTCAATTCTGCAGCCACCTCTCAGCTAACAAAATGGATTTATACACACAGCTCTCTCCACTCTCCCAACCGACCGCTAATCCACACAGCACTGGCACGGGACCGGCATCAGCCGCAGCCGCACTCTCTGCCCCACACTTTGCCACAAACAGCATCCCCTGCAATACAGCATTCCTCAGTAGGCCCTGTCACCGGAATGAAGCCGCCACCTTGGTAACCCGCAAGGACACCACACAAGCTTTTTCCAGTCATCGCAGGATGTTTTCGTCTGAATGAAGTCCCATCGAATGTCTGCTCATCTTAGACTCCCTTATGGGACTTAGTAAAAATGAAGCCCCTGCATGAGAAACACTGCGCATAAGCAGGCTTTTCATGTCGGGACCGGCATCTGTGGATGCGTCACCTGGGAAGGTACGTTTTTAAAACTATTCTGTTGTTCTTTTTAATTATTTTTTTCATTGTTTTTTACATTTTATTAAAAATGTTTATTATTTTTTAAACAAATCTACTATTTACATATATTCCAACAGTCTCCTTATATATATTCCCCTTTTCTTCCCCCTAATAACAGCTATTAGAGGGAGAAAAAGAGGGTTATATGGGGAGATTGCTAGAATAGAAGCCTTAATGCCAGTCTGAGCTGGCGTTATTTTAACTCTCAGAGCGGAGTGTAAAACTCAACTCTGAGGCTTAGTAAATATGATGAAGCGCTGATCATACGGTATTAACATGGATCGCCATGGAAACTGCAGTTTTCCATGGTAATCCATGCTTTGTAAATAACATTAACTTCATTTTCATGCACTAATGCCTGTTTTCACATGAAAAAGGGCATTAATGTATGATAACAAATTTTGTAAATGGAGCCCTTTAACTATTTCAATCAAAGTGAACGCAAGCATTTATTATAATCACGCAGCAGCTGTGTGCTGAACAAACAGAAAAGCATGAGGCTTTGGCTCTCTGTTAACCATGCGAGTGTAAACTTAAGAATGGTAGGAGGCATTCTTATCTTTTCCTGTGCGTATGTTACTCTGCTCAAGGCCTTCTTATCTGTGAATCATTCTTAAGTCTTGAGGAACACCCATAATTCATATAGCTAGCCCGAATTCTGCTCATTTGCAGTAAGAGTCTTGCCCCTCTAGCCACACATGCGGAAGTCATTACGTTCCAAAGCATGAATCATTCCTAAGTAGCCGTTCTTATCTGTGAATCATTTTTACATATAAATATAAAATATGGGGATAAAAACAAGCGCTAAGATAAATATACAGTGCTGCTGCTAGTCTCCCTCCAAGGGTCTACCACCCTAAAAAATAGAACAATTTAGACAAAAGATAGGAGAGGGGGGGAATCAGCGCTGCACTGTCCTCCAATAAAATGTAGGCAATGAGCATAAATTAAAACAATAAGTAACCAAAAGGGGATGTATCCACTTTCAATGGAAGATGTAATTAAGTAGTGCAGCGTCTCCCTAGATACGCTCCAAGGAAAAAGATGGTGACAAAATGTAGAGAATAATTAATGATGTTTTATTCTTACAAAACAATTGGACACCATGTCCTATTATATGTTGCCACTGGCAACTGACATATGCAAATAACAAATAACAAAAATATGTCAGCAGTACCCGGGGAGTGGGAAATCGACGGGGTGACAGGCAGGGTAGTGTCTGACAGATGGTATCCCGGGAAGGTCTCGGCTCCACCTCGCAAGTCTCTCCGTAAGTTCCAAACACTTCTCCGTGGTCTGGTGCACGTGCTGCTCCGCTCATTCTTACATAGTTTAAGTGCATTGTTTTGAGTTCTGGGCATGCTCAGTTTAACTGTTCTTAAATATACGCACTGAAATCCTTTTCTTGCTTAGTTGTGAATCATGTCCGAAATGTGGAAGAAGACTCTAGTCTATGGAAATTGATATAAAGTGCAGCCACAGATCTGATATACACAATGCATTAAAAAAAACAAAAAAAACACTTTGCAGTCAATACGTAGAAGCAGAACTGATATTGAACTTAGTAAAATCCATGCTAATGTAAGAATATCAGCACAGACTGTAGTGTTAATTGTTTTGTTTTTTTATATGTTCCTCATTGTATCAATGGTCTCTGCTATTCTGTTCACTTATATTTTTATTATTTCAATGAATGGAAGTTAAAGAAAGCAGAACAAAAAAGAGATATAAAAAAAATGGAACACTGAAACATTTGAAGTGTCCAAACAGGAAGTTAAAGCCATAAGCTATTTTCACTTAAATTCCAGCATTGAAAAAGACTTCTGATGGTCTGCCAAACCTTTTCCAATGTTCAGATCAATGGGAGCCACAGTTCTCCCCTACCTACCTCCAACAAACATAAAGTTACCTTGTGCAAGATGATCACTGTGGTTTAGTCCTTAATGTGTCCCATACTGTACATGCCTAAATATATTATACATTTTTATTTTCTCAGAAAGTCTAGTTCATTATTTATACCCTCAGGCATAGGCGTATCTATAATGGGTGCAGAGTGTGCAGTGCACACAGGCCACTCAGAACAGGGGGCCCTGTGGCATGCATCCTGCACCCTGGGTTGGCAGGGAGAGTGGGACCATTCAGCATATTTTTCTTGCCTCCTTCCGGAGGGAAGAAATAAATACCAAATTAGTTCCCCTTCCCCTGCGGTGGGACTGTCCCGATTCGCGGGGCAAAAAAGGGGTGGGGCTTAATGACACTGTAAACCCCCTGCCCCTTTTTGGCCCGCAAATTGTGATAGTCCTGTCTCAGGTAAGGGAAGGGGGGCCCATGTGCAAATCCTGCACAAGGGCCCCCATACTTCTTAAAATGCCCCTGCCCTCAGGGATTTATCCTTTGGGTTTACAGACTGACACCTAAGAATGCACTATATATTATACTAGAGCTAACACAAATATAACCTCCGGGGCTACAGTACTGTATGATACGAGAATCAGTTCTCTTTGCAAGCTTCCAGCAACTCCATGGCTAAATGAGCCTCCTGTATAGAGGATTGTCATTTAAATTTTCATAGTTTCTTGTTATTTGGCAGATAACATTCTAAGGACAGAAAATAATTGAATACAATCTGACACTTGTATTCATGGAGCTAACTACTACATGACCAGTTCTAGCAGCACATTTAACCGTCTTATCCTCTGATGGTCTTTTTGCATTGTATTCCTGTCATCAAGCAGCGGAAACAATATTTGCAGAATAAAATTGTTCAGCAAGCCTGGGATCCCCCAGAGTTCTTTGTAGCAGCGGTACGTTTAACAACTGAATGATGTATCATAGACTCTAATAGTTTAAATAAATAGAGAGAATTCCAGTGAGGGATAGAGAGGAATTTTAGGAGCACGTTTCCAATACTGTAATGTGCATTACTGTAAGGTATTTAGGAGAGAGACGTTCCTTTAAGAGCTTACAAAAAAGATAAATTATTTTCCTTGCCCTGAATAAAATAAAGTGGTTTCTAGTGAATAATTCTTGAAGTGAGCCAGTTTGCTAAAATCTCTACCATCTCCAGTAAAGCTCAACAATGGCTAGGAGCAATGAGCCGCCTCCTCCTTCCCCTCTCAAGTGACACTAACTTACTTTCAGCATCATGAAAAAGTGAAAGCTTGCTGCCTTTTTGTGCCTTCTCAGCTGAAATGAGCCAACTCTGACTCCACCATGGGGGAATTTTCCTTTGAAAATCTGTCTCTTACTGAAGTGGAGCTTTACCAGTAAAAGGGATGTTGATGCAGGTTAAAACTCCCAGGTGAAAAGTAGAATTTTAATATACCATTTTCTGATACCTAAAAAGTAGTCTACTCAAAATCCGAAAAAGGGGTTAAGCAGATAAAAAAAAGTCATCATAAAAAAATCATGAATACAAGTTAAATGTACTCATAATACAGTTTTTATGTTTACATCTAATATGCTCATTTTCAATTATTATTGTTTATCAAAGAAATATGGCATTGTTAAAAATAACTTTAAATGACATAGAATTAAAATAATAATAATAAATATTTATTTATAATTAATAATTTGTAGCCACATTCATGTCTCGGTAAATGTGTTAGATAGATGAGGAGGAGGAGAGGAGGAGGGGTATGCCCAGACATACCTGCACACTGCAAATCTCTATGAGGTCAGTGAGTCTGTATGATCATTCATGTCATACTTACAGGCAGCCCCCTGCTTCCCTCTGGACGTCCCCTCCTTTACATTGGGTGGGGGCATTATTCCAATGCCTATGTTCTAGGCTGACAGTGAATAGACAAGCAATAAGCCAGGTAATTAAGACCTGATCATATGATATTTATATTTATTTTTATTTATATTTATTTTTATTAATTATGTATATGAGGTATCAATTGGTTACAAACTATTGTTACCTTTATTTGTATCGATATTTAGTTGTACAGAATACAGAATATATAAGAAATCAATAGTAACAATGCCATCCAGTTTGCTAAAAGTAGAGGACTCTACTATAGGTTAAACTTATTTATAAAAACACTTGAATTAAATCGGACTCTGTTTGTGTAAACCATTTACCTGTGAAACTGCCCTTTTCAGTTGGACATTAAACATGTGCACTTAGAAGTGATGAGGAGTATTCACCTTCTCAAGAAAAACCAAAGTGCCGATTTATGCACAGGTGCTGAATGTGTAATCAATTTAAATGCTATTTAAGGCAGGAGTGGAGCCTCGTTCTCAATGTTGCCTTTTTTCCTCTGAAGAAATTCCCTGGTGGAACGAAACGCGTAAGGTCGGCAAAACTTATTGTCCAGTACCATCAACTGCACCGTTGCACCTGTATTTATGAGTATCCTGTAACCGCGTTTTCTATACGGTATAACAACAGCCTTACATGTGAGTACTCACTGAAAACAGCCACCGATCTGCTTATATACAGACCAATTGGGATTGCTAACCACAAGCGTCTAACACCTGCTAGCTGGAGAACTTCACAAGCAGCATCACGTCCTGAGACCCCCGGATCTGGCAGTGTAAACAGCCGCCCGACGGGGTTGACTCGGACGTTAAGACTCTGTATAATCGAAGATCTACTTGGGTGAGACCTACAATATTTATTACTACCTAAACGGGTAAAATTCTAAGCTTTAACTATTAACTGTACGGCAGCACTGTTTGTTACAGTTATCTGTATACGAACAGAATATTGGAACATCGCGGTTACTTATTAACCTAAAAATTCTGCGAACCTTACAGGATTAAATCCGAGGTCTGATCAACCTCGGATTATTACAGTACTTTATACCATCTTCCTTAAGGCTATTATGGTGCAATATTTGGATTTTTCTTGTTTTTATAAGCATTGCTATTACCACACTGTCTGTTAGTGATTAAGAGCTTTTATTATTATTTTTTGGTACTTGACAAATATATTTGGAATAAATTGTGTATTTTTACCTATTATTAGCACTGGAAGGTATTTCTATACTACTTCTCTGATATATATATATTTTTCAATACTTTGAGCATTGTGTATTGTACATTAGTGTTATATCAATTTAAATTGATTAGGTTCTTGGGAACCATTTTCCCTAATTATCCCTGTGTCAACAGCACTGGTTAACTTTGTTTTTTTCTAATGTATTTTTGTCTTTCTGTAGATATGGCCTCGAACACTGAACACAATATTCTAGGTGAGGTCAAAGCAACGATCTATAAAGGGGCATAATTACTTCTCTCTTTCTGCTGCTAATTCGAATTAAAATAATAATAATAAATATTTATTTATAATTAATAATTTGTAGCCACATTCATGTCTCGGTAAATGTGTTAGATAGATGAGGAGGAGGAGAGGAGGAGGGGTATGCCCAGACATACCTGCACACTGCAAATCTCTATGAGGTCAGTGAGTCTGTATGATCATTCATGTCATACTTACAGGCAGCCCCCTGCTTCCCTCTGGACGTCCCCTCCTTTACATTGGGTGGGGGCATTATTCCAATGCCTATGTTCTAGGCTGACAAAGAATAGACAAGCAATAAGCCAGGTAATTAAGACCTGATCATATGATAGTGGACCTTCCTTGCAAGTGAAGCAGGACCGTAGGCATGGCAGATGGAGCAGAGAGGTTGATTGAGAGCACTTAGGAAATACCCACATACACACCAGGAGTACTTGAGAAACTGCAGACACACATGCAAACCCACCATTCCATTGGTGAGAGGCACTGCTAACAAGGGGCGTTTTATGAAGTGAGGGGGCCCTCGTGCAGGATTTGCACATGGTCCCCCCACCCCCCCTTACCTGAGACAGGACTGCCCCGATTCGCAGGCCGGAAAGGGACAGGGCTTACAGCAGCGTTAGACTCCGGACCTTTTTCGGTCCGCGAATTGGGACAGTCCCACCGCGAAGAAGGGGGGACTAATTTGGCATCTATTTCTTCCCTCCAGAATATCTTTGAGGAAAGAAATAGATGTTGAATGCCAACCCAGGGTGGAGGATGCATGCCACAGGGCCCCCTGTTCTGAGGGGCCCGTGTGCACTGCACATCCTGCACCCATTATAGATATGCCTATGCTGTTAACCATTCTGGTAGGACACCTTGAAAATTGTAGTTCTACATCAAGTCTATAAACATAACTACAGCCCACAAATCACATTTATCTTCAGTATTTGAGAAACATGATCTGATGCAGGATTTTTTCAGATGGAAAGCATGGGAAACTTATTTAAGCTAAGGGGAGTACTATAAAAACATAGCAGTCACCAAACTCCTGCATGTAATAAATGACTGTACTACAAACAGATGAAGATATGAAACGGAACTATAAAAGAAGTCCATAATGTATCAATTTCCATCTGATTTAGCGGGTTTATTGAGATCTATTGCTTATGATATTTAACACAAAATATGTGGTTTACTGCAGAATTTACAGATAAAAGATTGTGTCACTTGACTTAAAATATAATATAATATTTAGCAGTAGAATTATTATTAGACTCTCTTATAAAATTGTCTGATGATGGAGAAACACGTAAGTGTCTACCTTTGAATTAAATTCCTCTGAAGACAGCACTTTTGGTTTGTTACACAACAATATTGTAATTATATCACCGCCTGATGTCAGCACAGTTAGGACTCGCACTGAATCTTAACAATGGAATGGATTACAGTTGCTATTAAACTCCTAACTACAAGCAGGTACAGTTAAGGTGAATGATAGCCATAGAAACTCGGCCAAAGAACTTTGTCTGCCTATTGGGAGACATCTATGCTCAGGAATACATTTCAACATCTTTGGAGTCTGTGTAATGTTGAGGGATTATAGGAACTAGTTAACGCTTTTGCCAGCTAACACATCAATGAGTCCAGTGGTAATGTATTACCAGCAGCTGTTCAGCAATCTATTGTTTTGCATTAATTACTTAGTGACTATACTATCCTATGAAGTGATATAAATCTAAGGCTGAGAGACGCTGACAGTTGGAAGCAGGTCACTATAGGGAATTTACTGTGTGTTTGAACATACAATAGAAAAGGAGATATATTCTTTGTGGTTTAAGAAAACAACATAAAGGAATAATAAAAAATAAAAACATTTCTACAAGTAATTTCCAACAAAATGCTCAAAAAAATAAAAAAAAGTAATTATAAAACTAAAGAAACAAATCCCAATCCGGAAGGACAAAAACAAGACACTCTAAATGAAATTGCTTTAGCATTTAGGAATAAATGCTGAACGATTGGGCAATCTTAAGGTATGGTTCTGGTCTTTAAAGTCCATATATGTGAGAGTAGTGTCCTTCCTTCACTTACATGGGAATAAGGATGCAGTGGGTATACGCCACTGGAGATAAGGATCCAGTTCACTAAGAGCACAAGATAAAATATCTTCCTAAACATAATTGGTTTATAAATTAAATAAGTAATTTAATGCCATAAAACACGTGTTTATGAAGGGACTGTCTTAGGACTCCACAGACTAATACAAGATGGGAGCCAGTGAGTTATTTAATTTACTAATAAGTCTGACGATTGTTTGTCACTTAGTCTGCAAACAAACAGCAAGAAAATTGAATACCTGTTGTTTTATGAGACCTGGAAGCAAGTTACAAATAAGGGGCATTACATTAAGAAAACTTGAAATTGCTTTATTTGAAACTGAATGAAAAGGCAAGCTGTGTTTATTGTTTACATCTCCTTAGAGCTGGCTTCTTAACACATAAACCATAATTCAAATGGTTTACAGGTAACGCACATTGTCAAAAAAAGAACATTAAATTGCACGCAACACTTGACACTACGAGGAAAGTAGAAACCTTTCTCTCAGTGAAGCATCAGCATAATGGGAAAATAAATTGCGGGTTCCCAATCTGCCTGAAAACAATTTATTACAATACAAGTTTTATTAGATTCAATTTTACATCTGACAGTAACAAAATAAGAGCTGACATAATAGATATCTTGATTTAGGTACATGGTTATCTGACAAATAAAATCATTTTTTAAACATATAATCAGACATCAGTTATAATATATGTTGGATTAGTTTGTGGCAATTAGCAGCTAAATGTAATTTATAGACTGACGTTTACTGACTATAGTACAAATCATGTTGTCAATATGCATAGCTTTCTATTAACAATGCTTCAAGGAATAATTTCATATTTAGAGAATTAATAAAATGGTAGCACAAAAGTCTTATGCATATAGGATAACACAGTGTAATCTGTGTATTGGTAAGAACAAAGAACCTCCAAGCGCGGGAATACGCACATGCTTACATGCAATCCAGGGGTGTATCTATGGGTTTGCCTGATTAAATCTGATTAAATCTATTTATTTGCCCCTGGTATTTGCCCCCCCCATCCTCTCATTATCCATTTACTCCCAGTACTCCCAGTATGTGCCTTACCTATGTCCTCTGAGCAGACCTGCGGCTAGAACTGAAATCCCGCGGTGGTCGAGACTTATAAGGGAAATGAGGTCCCGCGGTCAGAGAGAAAACTGTGACCGCGGGTATCCTAGCAACCAGCCAGCCCTTATTTTAAAAGCATCCAGCCACAGTCTGACTCTAGACCAGCGCTGCACTAGGCGACACTATCTCTTAGCCACGGGTGGCATCGCTGGGCGGCGCCCCCCTTTGGCTTGCGCCCCTGGCAGGTGCCATCCTGGCCAAGGGCTAAATACACCTCTGAAGCAGTTTCATGCAATAGCATCTATTTGCTGGCCTTTCAACTTATTTTTCTTCATATTAAATACGTTTTCATATTTCTATGCAGACGCAATGTATGTTTAATAAATAAAATAATGTCACTAAAAGTCACTAAAGCTTTGTTTTATTCCCAGGAAATTTAGATCAGCTAGATCATGGTCAGAATGTTATATTGTTGTCAAGTTTAGACTTGTAGTGTAGTATATTATGTTTTATTAGTGTTGCTTGGCCGTATGCAGAGCTCCGGCCGCATTGCAATTGTGGCCGGAGTTTTCAGACCGTATACGCAGTCTTAAAGACCGGAGCTCTGCATACGGCCCGCTATGTTTTAAAAAAGGATCTCTCATATAGTACGCAAGTTATAGACATAGATGGTTTATAATATTAAATGTGCATTCTTAATTATGATAGTTGACCCTGTGAGCTAGGCTAGAAACACATATACATTATGCGGAATAACCCCTGGACAAAGGGCAATATAACTATTGAGGATCCAATGAGCTACAAGGAACTCGAGATGAACAGAAGACTTTCAACCTGTGACAATCTTGATTGTTAAGAGACCATGTTCTAGCCCTAAAGGCCCAGAGCTTTTGTATTGAAGTTTGCATTAGTACTACCTTGCGCTTGCTGTTGGTGTGACAAGTACTTTTGGATAAAAAAGCAAAAAGAGCCGCACTAGCCCAACAAGTATAACATTTGAAAATTAGTATCCATGAAAAGTAGTGCTGCCATAAGTTCCCAACAAACAGAATAAATACAGCACAAAAGGGGAACAGACAAGCCTATATATAGGCAAAGTCTACCGGAACCTTTACCGACGCACTTAATTAATAGGATACAGTCAGCTGCAGAGATGTTAAAATCAAAAACTTTAATGATACATTAAAAATGCACATATATAACAAATGGCTGAAATATCAAAAATCATAGCTCCATATATGATCAGAATATTTTATAATAACGATATTCTAATATATAGAACTCCACCGGCACCCTATCTAATAAGAGCACAAATATCCCTATATACAATTAGCGGCCTCACGGCCACTCTTCACACTTCCTTGCCATATGCTTGCCCTCCCTACCTTGGATAAATGGTGCAGGGCTGTCCTTGCTTTTGGATAAACCTTTCCATTTCAGAATAAACCTTGGAACTACACTTGTGATCGGATTGAACTACCTATTGCGCCAGATTGTGCTTTAAAGTGTTAACAATCATTATAACATGACTTGGTGATAACAGCCAGACAGGCTGGGTAGGAAAGAGGGCCCTGCTCATAAGCATACACTCT
This sequence comes from Limnodynastes dumerilii, assembly GCA_011038615.1. Taxonomy (NCBI): domain Eukaryota; kingdom Metazoa; phylum Chordata; class Amphibia; order Anura; family Limnodynastidae; genus Limnodynastes; species Limnodynastes dumerilii. The sequence continues at coordinate 191,191 of WWET01002504.1, forward strand.
GCAGGGCATTGCTTAGTGCTATGCATGGTCCAGACACACAGCATTGTTAATAAAAGAAGAGAATTTTAGTATAAAAATAAAAAGTGTTTAAGTTTGTATTATTATATAATAGAAGGGAAAACTGGGTAGCAATGCTGCTGTAGGCATTCACTAGAGTCCCTGATGGTGGGTATAGGCTTGTGCAGCTGGCCCCCAGCAGATCGCATCCCCCAGTGATGACCCCCCTAGGTAACCTATCATGCAGACCCTCAGATACTGGAAAACACACTCTACACTCTCCAGATAGTCAGAAGACTAACAACGGCAGTTTCCCTTCTGACTGATGATGCAACTATACCAGCAGGCAGAGACAGATGGAGAGACTCTAGAATACAGCCACAGGGAGCGAGATGGAACACATACCCAGGGATGCAACAACAGACTCTGTGAAAGTGTGAGATGGAAACACACAGCTCTACCTAGGGAGAGAGCATATACTGAGACTAAGAGGCTTGGAGCTGTGAGTGGATACAGCCACACTGATGCACTGCAAGAACAGAGAGATAAGGGCAGACAACACAGGTCTGGGGTGAGGCAAGGAAGGCAGGTGGGATGGTAAGTGATGGGAGAACAAGCGAAGAACCTAGGAAAACAATAAATAGTAGGACAATTTTACCTACCGTTTGAGTCTTTTCTTCACTGTATCCTGTTTTCCACCACTTTACATATTTTCTCAGACCCATGTTATTACATATTTTTGTAAAAATTTTAATATCCATTTTTACATAAGCCATTCTGTCCTTAACATATGTTATTAAATATATCTTCTGTCATCTAGTAAAGCTCATTGTTAAAATACAGATGCATCTGGATACTGTAACTCCTTATAGCCCTGGTACAGTTGCCCTATGTACCACCACACAGGGGTGTACATACCACAGTGATACACCACTGGTTGAGAATCCCAACCCTTGTCTTATTATCATCTTTAAGACCAAAATTCATCATATCTGCTGCCAAAATTACACCTCAGTTAATTCTTCATGTCAATGAGTTTTGCTTTTTCCTCACTGTCCTTTAATTTCAATAATAAGCATGGAGTCAGGATAGGGGTGAATCCCACTCCCCTTCAAGCATATGCGTGATTCATCTGCCAGTCTATGCCTGTGCAGAGTGGCAGCCTTTATGCACATGTGCTGATGGTACATTATATCATTATATAATTCTCTCTCCAATACTACAGCTATAATGAGATGCTGCCTAGAAAGCCTTCTGGGTCAGGACCAGGAGACTTAAAAACTCATGTCAGCATGGTTAATGGTGGTTGAACACTCTGGTACTTTGTTAAAGCAATCCCGATTCTGGTTGAAAATCAGACTTTGTCAATATTTTGTAATGTTTGAATGGACAGTTGGCATAAATTCCTCATGTCACAGTGGTCTTCTCTGTTCATTCTGGAGATAGGAAAAGTATTCCAATTGGTCTAGCACTGTTTCCACATCATACTGGTCATGCAACCTCAGGTGGTATTTTTTAGAATACCATCTCTGCAAATCCTGCATTTGCCCCTGAGGTATAAGCTTATTCTGTGCCACCTAGACTACTGCAGCCTTCTAGAACCAGAACAAGCTGTACTCAAAAGGAGCTCCTTGTCCTTAACTATCAAGGAGAAGTCATTAGAATGCTCTGACAGGTGCATAGGAGCAAACCCACAATATATCTCTTTCTCCAACTTTCAAAATTCATCTCTGTTAACAAGCCACAGTCAGTGTTCCAAAACTCATTAGCCTCTAGAGATTTCTGCACAGAATCCATTGCTATAATTCCTCCTATGAAAGTGCAACGAAAAATCTTCTAGCAAATGTTAATGTGCAATAAATTGCTTCTTTATTCCCTTTTTTTTTTATTTTTTTAACATAAAATGTGCTTTTGTTGAACTTCGAGCTCTTTAATGCGTTTCCAGAATGTTATTGGGACATAAAGAGTGTAGAACAATAAGAAGAACTTTAGGGTATGTTGAGGCATATTGAATGTTATATGATTATTCTTGTAATAAGGTCACAGGATATTACCCCACCACTGCCAATTGTATATTCAGAATACTTATTATTTTCTCGGTAATAGTCTGTGTTATGCACACAAATGTATTGCAGAAAGTATCCCGGACTCAGAAAACTCACTTTGAAACATAATGATGTATTAGAAGTAGAGAAATTCAGGTTAAAAAATAACAAATAATGTTCAAGGCTCATTCATATGTACATGAGAAAATATGTAATAAAGCAAATGAGCTTTTAGGTACAATTTTGTCATGTGCTATTATTGTTACATAGAACTTTTCACTTACCAATTCACAGCTTCATTTAGCACAATTTTGTTACCTTTACATACATGCATTATGCATGCCCCAAAATTGTTTAAAACATAGTTTGATCACATTAGGGAAGGGGTGGACTTATGTAGCCTATTTACTGCAGAAGATAGTAATGGGACCGGACTTGACCATGGGAAGGAGCCACACTACCTCCTGTGCTGTGCAGTGTGGCTCCTTCTCCAGTGGTCAGGTCTAGTCCCGTTACTACCTTCTGTATGGACGACCTTTCCTTTAATAGATCATGGACTGCACTTTTCTCTTTCTTGGCCCAGGTACAGTTGACTTCCGACCTTAATGTGGTTTAATATAGCCACACATCTAAACACCTTAAAATATTAATGCCATATTTTATGTTGTGGTTTTCTACCATGTAATGTACTACTGTTTCTACTTTTTTAACTTGAAGTAAAGATATTGTTTTTACTTGATATTTTTCTTTGTTTCACTTTTATGTTTCCTGGTCATCTATTTATTTGGAGGTTTTTTTGATGATTAAAATATACACATCATTCTTTTGGGAACTAAATGGACTCTATCTACAATTTAACAGAGACTTGTTGTATGCCTTCCTATGAACCTTCATTGTTTCCATTAATGGTTTCCACACCAAGGTTATTTATTATTTATTCATTTATGCCATAACTTTAAAGTGGTTATTTTTATTTATATATTTTGAGCTCATCCTTTAGGTAGCGCTTGTTATAAAAACTCCACCCCCCCTTTTTTCTTCAATATATTTTTGGCATGTCTAAGTTCAGTTCATTACTAAAGGTGTGGAAGGGTTTCTTTATCACTTTGTAATGACAGCCTAGCTTAATCAGGGGAAGAACGCTGGTTAAATATAATGGGCCTGATTCAGATTTAAGAATGAGCTGGAAAATAAGAGAGGAAGGTTACACCTGGGCAAAACCATGTTGATTTCAGGGGGAGTCAAGTTAATTGTATTCTTTGCATGCAGAGATATATCTTTGAATTGCTTACTGCACACAGATACTGACCAGCTTTACTATCACGCAGACCCAGTCGTAAAAGTTAAGGTAGGAATGTGGACAAGTGTCCAGATTTCCTACTGACATCAGGGAGTACAGAGAGCGTGCACTCCCCATTACCGGGCTGTAACTATGGACCAGCGCACACATGTAAAGCATAAGCGGGTCAGGATCTACCCCAATGTGATTAACTACATTTTATTTAATAGCAATTTTATTTTTGATTATGTATTTTGCACATGCACAATATTAATTAACAGAGAGTACTTACATGAAACATAATCTTTTTTTTCACTCTGCATAACAGTGGAATAATTCTGCACTTACGGGTAAATAACTATAGAAGAGAACTTCATTTTGTAATTAAACATAATTAACCTATAATGGCTGATACATGCTACATTTCCAGTTCTGCATCCACTCTCGTCTTCTAAATACAAAGGATGTAGACAATTAGATCAACACTTCCTCCATGTCTGACACTCACATTTTTCATATCTCTTGAATTTAGGTTTATCTTTAGGCATTTATGGCCAACCCTGATTGTCTTAAGTCAGTGATGGTCTTTTATAGTACAGGATTAGCCACACTTGTCATGTACTATTTTTTAAGGTGTAAATATGGAGGAGGTCTCAGCAGCTGTGGAGAGCCCCTGGAAGAAAATAAGAGAACTTACCTTTATGCTTATATCATAGCAAAGTTATTACCTGTCTCTGCTTTTGATATTAATCCCTGCATTACCAATATGCCAGCATAGACTTGCTTATATAGACTTCCCTATTCCACTAAATAAGATATGCACTTTTATTTTGTTTTGAAATACTAAGTTGCATCTCTATTGTTGTTATTTTGCAATTCATTAATTTTGACAGTTTAATGGTTTTTTTTTAACAAAGAAGCATTGCACACTTAATAAGATGGTTATATGAGTTGCACCTCTCTGTTTAAAGAAATATGTATTCTATTGCTCTATAACATTACAGGGTACTTTTGTTGCTTGTAATTTGCAAGTGCAGTGATACTAAAACCTTTTGCAGTCATGCTTTAAAAATCATACTAATATCAGTGGACTGATACTGAGTCATTAGAGTAAATTAATCCGCTCTCAGTGGCGGAACTTCAGTATGTGGTCTGCTGCATAGACCAATCTATGAAGAAGTGACCGTGAATTGGAGATACAGTGAAGGATTTGCAAGATGACATTATCATCTCTCAACACTATCAATCACAACGAGGAAAGATATATTTTTGCACCTGTTCCACCACAGCCTGCTGCCTTGAATGTAGTACATCAGTCATTTTGTAATAGCAATATAATTCTCAGTTGTATTCCCTTTATTAAACATTTTCATATTCAGTACCTGGTTAAAACACATCATGATAACTAGTATTTATCATCATTATTACATGTGTATTGTGTAGAGAAAATTGAGCATATAGACAAAAATTATACTTACTAACAGCTAAACGTCAACCTCTTTGTCTGATCCATTAAAAATAATAGTAATAATAATAATAATAATAATAATAATAATAATAATAATAATAATAATAAATTGGTGCTTTATTATTCACAATATGCCTGGATGTTATGACAAACTAATTTTGTGAATGTATTGAATATTAAGAGATATTACTATTTTAATTGGGGTTTGGTTAAAATTCTAATTAAGCTTTTAGAATGTCATTGCCCCCTGTGCTGATAAATACCTTTGTTTCATTCACTGCCATATTTTTATTTCATTTGTGATTATCTGCAGTGTTTCTCATGATGTGTTTTGTTTATTTTAGTTTTTAATATTTTTACTACAATATACAATTTCTAAATAATCTGATTTTAGTTAGACTCTAAACTCAATGTCTTTTATTTTTGTTATAAGATTAGATTCTAGCTTAATATTAAGGGTTTAACCGCTAAGGCTGACTCAATTCTAGCGCCATCTGTTGTTTTGATTCAGTTTGATTATTAATCATTTTGAGTGACTTTTAATTGCTGTGAATTGGCCTGGAATGCCTACAAACCCCTTGGCCAAATGATGCTGTAATTTGTTTGACTCCATAGGCAACTCCTCAGACTACAACTGAGTGATTAAGCAGAAGAGGGGCATTATGAGGACCTGTCAAATAAATAAAGTGGTAATTCCACTGTGGTCCAGGCCCCAAATGTGCTGATTGCAAAATATGGCTCCTTAAATAAATCTCACTGGTCAATGTGGTCTTGCAAATAATGTGGATCCAAAAATAGTTTTTATAACTTTTTTATTTGTGAAATGCCTAATCTCTGGCTGCGTGCCCAGGTTTTAAGATGTAAGTCTTAGTCTCCGCAGTGGTACTTTGGAGGTCAGAACATCTGGTGTTAAGATAAGCAATAGCTCAGTGGCTGAAGCAATCCCCTGTTGACACAATTTTATACAGAATGTCCCTTTATTCAGACTCCCAAGTACCAAGAACTGCTTAGAAATACATCCACGAGCTTCCTTAAGTGTTATGCAAGAGTTGTAGCCTGACATTTCTCATTCTTTCTACAAGGCAAACACATACATGGTTATTGTACTAGAGCTATATAAATACACAAATACAAATAGCTGCTAATTAACTATCAGGCTTATCATTCAAGATGTTTCAAAGTAAAGGAATTTATGTAACATCTGGAAATGTGTAGCAGAATGTGTAGCAGTCTTTAAATGAATTAACATCCCATTAAGATCATTGAGTTGTTAAAGTATGTCTGAAACACTAGATCAATCAGATTTACTGTATAATATCCCTAGGTTTGGTTTTCAGTGTACTTGTGAGTTATATGTCTATAAGACTACAGAATAATGCAGAGGGTAAAACAAAACCAAAACAATTACTGTTATTTGTTTTTCTCTGCTTATTTCAGTAGAAAGTTGTTTTACACAATTGTTTGTTAATTCATTTGCTTACCACATTCTCTTTCCAGAGTAAGTTTTTGTATCTTAAATAGAAATTGTCAAACAGGGGAAAAATAATACATTAAGGGCTGGATCCGAATAAACGCTAAGGGAGTGTTTTTTTGATTGCTAGGATCCGAAACAGGCCAACTTTTGGTACTGTGGTGCATGCATGGACGAACAGCCGGGCCTTGAGTGGGGGTGTGGCTTGGCTTCCGTATGTGCTCTTCAGAGCTCCAGCACTAGTCCGCAAGATCACTTTACCTGCTTCCAGCACTATGGAGGTGAGGGCTGCATTGCGCAGTGGGGTCCTGCAGGCTTTGGATTCTTATCTGCTCCTGTGTCCCTGGTGGCAGCTGGGACCCTATAATTTGCCATATTGCCGAATCCTGATCAGGAAATTCTCATTGGGGAGCAGCCTGCATGTGGTAGCAACTCGAGTGTGAGTTTTGACCAATTATAGTATGCTAATTTTTAAGTTGATAATTTTGTATGACCTGTGAATGAAGTTATAAATATCCAAATGCCCCTGGCCAGAAAAAGATTCCCCGCCCTTGTGTTAGACCTTATATTCCTTTGAACTTCTACACAAGGGTTGGGCAATGCCTAGAGAATCATTGATTTTCTAATGCCTACGTGGTTATCTTAATTACAGTTGCCTCTTGGACCCTCAGAGCATTTATTGATTTAATGCCACTGCAACCTATTTATTATTATTATTATTATTATTATTATTATTATTATTATTTTTTATTTTATTTTTAGAAATCTTTCCTATAGTATTTTTATATTACCTAGTCTTTGTGATTTTCATTTTGACTTGCTGTTATTTAGTGGTCATGGGCCAGATCCTAAGCTAAGTACGCTAGCCAATGACGTAAATTTGCCCATTTGTATTTACTGCGCATGCGCGCAGCAGATGTTATGCCACATCACTCCCAACGTACGTACCATCAGCATAAATATGAATGAAGGGGCAGGGGCATCAATACGACACCCGTTTGGCTTTGGAAGGAGGCATTTAAATTGGACAGTATGGGCTGGGTTTGGCCATCACATACATAAATCCACTAGGCAAAGTTACGGTAGGGTTTGGGTAGGGTTTGTACATGTGAATAACATTGCTTCTTGCAACCAATACAATGTATGCTGACTACTAAGGAACACATGAACAATTGTGATTTCAATGTGAATAAATATTGTGCCCATTCTTTCAATTTACATGTTAGTGCTGCTCTAATACACCACATGTGTGCAATGACCTTTTACATTTCAATGCCCCAGAGAAAAAGAGACATGGAGAGAAGCCAAACATAGATACCTGTGACATACTACCTATACCATCAGTGTTGGACAACAAAGGACCTCAGTGCTGTCATCCATGCCTCTCAGCCTATGTTGATGTCTGATTTATTTCTTGATATTTGTAACCATTATTTTACCCAGCATGATGGAAGAGTAAAACTACACATAGTTAATAATTTTCTTTGTAATTTATGTCTAGCAGGTGAACCATTGAGCTCATACTGTTTAGAAAAAAATCCTCAGTAATAACCAATGACATTTAAGGTTAGCTCTGCGGAATTTTGGAATCTTAATGCTTTATTAATGTTGACACTCTTTCCCCGCAAGGACATATGTGAATTCTTTATTATGTATTCAAAATATTCCTGAACAAATATCTGAGTGGAAAAGAGAAAATGCATTTATTATTGGATTCATTTATGCGAAAATAGCTGAAAAAGTTTATTATGAAAAGCAATAAAAGCTTTATTATATGAACAATAAAGGACCCCTAGTAATAACCTCACCACCTGTTTTTATTGATAAGATGAAATGCAAAATAAAGGTGCTCTTTTTGAGTTTGAAAATTATCACGATGGGTCTTTGTGGCCCATTCACTTATATGTGTCTTCAGAATGTAAAATAACATAAAGTTACATCACATATTTTATCTTGTAGTACACAGAGGGAAACTGTGTGATGTTTGGCTACCACAATAGATGGGAGCATACCCACTTCACGCCTGACCCTGTCATCGCGTAAAAGTTGAATCTACCCCTAATAGACTTTCTAGTCTTTTCTTACAAAATATTAAGATAACTATTTATTACACTAAAAATATTTAACAAATATAGCACTAAACATACATATTCATACAAAAGATAAAAAAGCAGACCATGGATCTGTCATCAAACACAATAAAATAAAATAAAAACCACCAAATAATACAGTCAATTAAAAAGTGGAAAAGTAGCTTAGGGGCCCTAAACAAGATGAAATTAAGTAGCTATCCATGGCAATGGATAAACAACCATTAGTACTTAGTATAAGCTTTGAGATGAGAACGCTTTTGCTGTTAGAGGGATCTGTACAGTGTTTATATTGGTTAGGGAAAGCTTGTTTAGAGAGAGAAAGATCAAATCCACACATATTTCCTGTCACAATAACAAGAGGCACCTTTCCAGGGGGCCTAATTAGAAAATGATAAGTAGCAGCTGCTGTAACCAAAATTCTGCCATGTTAGGGGGGAAAACATTGATTACAGAACAAAACATTAATGCTAATTTCACAAGCAAATAAACAACATCTGCAAGATTGCCACCTTCCAAAATTACATTGGCAATAATAGAAATGTAGACATTTAAAGGCTTAGATTGTGTGTACAATGGTACAATGTATCTTGTTCCTTATGCCAAGCTGGTGGCAATGACCGTTTGTCTGGACATATTCTTTCACATGTTTTAGTTCATGCTGTAAGCAGCTTAACCATAAACCAACTTTATCATTACTGCATTCATGTAGAACAAAAGGCAGGATTTATAGAGGGGGTGTTCTCTGACTGATAGGACAGCATATGTGCACATTCCACATTGTGAATACAGATTTGGATCCTCTGAATCTTGCCTTCTGTAATGTTTTACATTCTGACTTGTTTCAAATGACAGTGTGGGTGCAAGTGCTAGTGGGAGGTTGAAGGTATGTCAATAGTATAGTAGAGGTGTGTCCTATTATTATTATCGTTTATTTATAAGGTGCCACAAGGTGTCCGTAGCGCCGTACAAAATACAACAACAAAATACAGTACAGTCAATCATACAGGGCAGGAATGGACAGCATAGTACGTAATAAAATACAACATAAATATAAAAATATCACAAAAATACAATAAAGTGAAGTAAGCACAGACAGATAGGCAAAATGTAAGGTGTCAAGCTTGGCACATCAGGAATGAGGGGATAGAGCATAGTGAGAGATTGAGAGGGAGCCACCAGATGGGGACGGGGTAAAACGGTAGAAGAGGGGGACAAGAGGGTATGAAGTGAGGGGGGAGTGGTGGAGGAGGGAACAACACTAGGATGGAAGGCCCTGCTCAGGTGAGCTAGCACACTAAGTGGGAGGGATGAACGTACAGAAAACATAAGGAGATAGAAGGAAGTGGACTGGTGGTGTGAGCGGAGAAGAGGGGGAAGGAAGGAGAATTAAGGATAGATGTAAGATACAGTGAGGATGTTAAGTGGAGGAGGGGTAGGTTCAGTTTCCATTTATTTCCCCTCAATATTCCTTTAATCTTCTGTTTGTTTTCATATGGGGCTAAGTCTGGTATGGACTTTTTACATAATATGGCACACATTGTCAGCTTTGGTGAATTCTGCTGACTGGCCAATTTAAAATAAGTATTTTTCATTAAGACAAATATATTAGATTAGAGTAGTAACTGAATTCCTTAGTGGCAATATTGTATATACAAAAGAGATACAAGCAATAGGAAACTAACTGGCTAGACAGTATGTTACAGAACTGACAACACTTCCATTTTGACAGCTTAAATATTAAACAGTATTTTATCACTTGATATTTTAAGAAGATGGAGGGGCTATAAGTAATAAATACAGTGTACACAGAACAGATCTTTTTGCTTAAAGGAAGACCACTTAGGGTGAAAGTTCATGGAATAAACTCATACCACACACTAAACTCACACTTTGGAAAAACCAGGGCCATTTAACTTTATTGTGGGCAAGTTTTTTTGGAATTTAGCTATCGAAAGGATGCTTTTTAAATGAGTGTAAGTGTAACAATTGGATAATTTTTATAAATTTATCAGAAAATATAAAGTGTAATGCCAGTTGAAAAACCTGCCTAATAGAGGTAAAATGGAGGAATGAAAGACTTAGAGGGCATCAGTTTCTAAGGTCTCTTATTTTTTTCTGAAGAATGGGAGCAGGTAGAACTTGGGCTATGTTTTAAAAGATGTGGGCATCTGGTTATTAGAATGCACGTGGGGCAACCTGTCGATAGGAGTGTTTTAGACACTAAAAATGGCATTCACACTTCAAGAGCAGCGTGTTCTGTTTCCATCTGCATGAGTTAGCACCCACCAACTGTTACGGTACCCCGGGATTACCAGGACCATGGACCGGGGTGACCGTAAGCGGAAGTTAGATTGGTTGCAGTACTCTGGTTTTACCCGTGGAGGGACCAGAGTGACTTGCACGGGAGAGAAAGAGCGAGTAATTCCCCAAGAGGACACCACCTGATTTCGGACCGAGTATTCGCTAGAGCCCCTAGTGGTGGGGATAGACTGGAGCTGGTAGGAGCCCGTCAAGGGCACCCCCCTGGAGATATTACTCGGGAGAGGAGCTGAGTGAGAGTAGGAATGGATAGATTGGAGATAGTGGGAAACGGAAAGCAACAGTGGGAAGTAGGCGGGTCAGAAGCGACTGACCGGCGACGGACTACGAAGACCAAAGAACGAGACTTTAACGTACCGGGAATAAACGGACAGGACCAGGACTAGACTAACTAGACAGATAGGGGCATACGTACGTCAGGCATACAAGAAGTGGGGACTCCCCGAAGGGAACAGATACACTCACTCAGGAATGAATAGGAATGTCAGGGATGGAGGGAGACACCAAGGAGGGAGAGAGTATGGGAGCGGTAACACAGAGGGAAATACTGGATAAGGAAAACTATAGGTAATAAACACTCAAGAAAGAAGCACAGAGCACAAGGCAAAGGCAAATGAAAGATAAGGCAGATCACAGGCTGACCAACAGACGCTATAACCGGCGCCAACCTGAGGACAGGGAAACCCTTTTAACTGCAAGCATAGCAGGTAAGACGGGCAGCGGGGACGGGACGCGGCTGCAGCCGCACACAGTATAACACCAACATTCTTTGTCAGTTGAGTGAAACATATGGAGACGGTGTCATCGACGTGAAAAAATTTATGTTCATGGGTGCGAACATTCAAAGAAGCCGAACATCATGCAAGATGGTAATCTCAAAATACCAGATTTAGCGGTTTCCAGTAGCCTCAACATTGCTCCCCAAAAAAATGTTTACAGCTGTCATGCAGTCGTTGTGTCAATGTAGAGTAAAAAGTGTGCGGTTAGAGGGAGACTATGTTGAGAAGTGACAGTAGTTTCAGATTCCCGGTGAATGTGCTTTGCAGAAAAAATAGACCTTAGAACTAGAATGCACCTCACACTTATTTAACGCATCTGTTTAATTAATCTGGTTGAGCACCCAAAATACAAGTGAGGCCATCACTTACATAATGGTGATAAATAAAACCTTTTACAAAAATTCAAGTTATGTATCTGTTATTCATAAGCTGAGCTCTACTTATCAAAGGGAGAATACATGAAAATATGAGCCAAAATGCTTTTATCCTTATATTTTAATTATCTCCCCTCTTTCCAGTACTGTATAAGTAATTGTGGCTGATACAGAGTTAGGAGTAATTGCTCCAAAGGATGCAAATCTGAACCCAGACAAACCATATTGAAATAAAAGGAGTGCAATTTAATTGCTTTTTTGCATGCAGGGAAATCTCCTGTTGATTTTGCTTATTGCACACTATTATTAACAGTTTTATTACTAATTTTTTATTTAGAGTTTAGATTTTTGTTTCCTGCAATTCAACATGATTTTTTCCAGGTGCAGAATTGCTCCTTTTTGAGCTGTTCTCAACTCTGGATGAGCCTCTGTATGTAGCTGGAGCTGTACTTCTCATGTCCTGCTTCCATTGTTTCCTATGGGTAAAGTGTTGGGAGAGTTTACTATGCAGAGAAGGACTTTACTATCTTCTACTATTCAGTCTTATGTTATTCAGTCTTATCATTCCACAATAGCGACTCCCATATACAGCCTATTATACTGACATGTTCCCGGGAATCCTCAGTGCTGTCGTCCACTGGAAATGGCTGAAGCAGAATCACTATGGAGAAGAGATTATAGGAGGCAGACTTGAGGGAGTGATTATGCAAATCACATCTGAAGCCCTGCATCTGCTTAGTCAAAACTGCCATTCATAGGCTTACTAACGTAACGTCCGGCGCTTGAGGCCATGATGTACATTAAATCACTTGCCTCTAACACAGATTTGAGAAATTTGCCAACTCTCCTGGGATACTGGAAACAATGCTCAAAATTCGTGAGTCTCCCGGCACTTACCGTGAGGGTAGGCAACTATGAACAAATACAGCATAAGACGATGTAATGTTCATAGACAATTTAGTTCTGGAGCAGATTTACTAGAAATTTACTGTGTAACTATTGACTGATTTTGTAGAAATTCTTTAATAGCAAATGGTGTTATCAGTAACCCAGAAGTATGTCTGATCCATAATCCGTGGTCATCTGGCTGTTATTATATTAATAGTCTTCTATGCTGCTCATGAAGCATCAAAATTGTTAGACTCAAGCAGTGCTGGGAAGGTTCTGTGCACAGGCTCTTATCAAAAGCTAAGTGCCCTGCTATGCCAGATCAGTCCACTCATGCTCAAATTGTCAATTAATTTGAAAAAGGCAGCTTTGTGGTATTGGCAGGAGGAGGAATACCACCTGCTTCTTCCATCACATAATCTGCTAAACTCATCAAAGGCAATCCGCAGTTTGAAGGAAGCAGCTCTGATTTGAGCCTTTAGTACAGACACCATTGGATTCAGATGGTCAGGACCAGACTTGATGTTTCCGCTGTCTCTATTTGAAGGCATGATGAGTATCAGGATAATATGAACAGATAGGCATTTATCAAACAGATATCTAAAGGCAGAATGCTACATGTCCAAGGCCTCTTAGTGTATAATTAGCACCTTCTCTGCATATTTTAGATGGGTTTGAACACTTGCACATTATTCTTTTTGTCATTCAGTAAGTTTTTAACTTTCTCTTGCAATGAATTAAGTTGTACTAAAAATTAAATGATACTCAGTGTGTGATAGTGCTTGCAGGTGTTAAATAAATATATATCTAAGATACACATTAAGTACATGCCATACACACAAAAGGCCAAAATTACTATGCTGCAGGAAAGGAAATGTGGAGATGTTACCGATAGCAACCAATCAGATTCTAGCTGACATTCTCTAGTATGTAATAGAAAAGTGAGAGCTAGAGCTATGGCAACATCTTCAGTTTTCCTTTCCCACAACATAGTAAATCTAGCCCCAAGAATACACATCCTTTAATTATTGGTTGCAATAGTATCCTCTTAAACATAGTGAAGCTGACTTGGCGCAGATATTAAAGCATCGTCTGCGTCTTATTATATTCATATTCATTTCATCACTATGGAATGAGGAAGCTTTTTTCTGATTGGCTAGCTGATTGAGCTGCAGACGTTATTTACAGTAAATCAATCATCTCTATCAGGATTGCATCAGATTGCTGACATCCCGTAATTTAGATCCAGAGTTACAAGTGCGCCCAAGTAGTACATTTAGATACAGTGTTGCATAACTTTGCATTCATTTCCACTGAGCATGCCCAGAAATGAATGGAACACAATAATGCAAAACAGACCCTAACACAACTCACTTCTTCCAACAGCCAGCAATGGTGTGTGTGTGGCGGGGGTTTGGAGGGAAGGGGGGATTACAGTCACAAGTAGTAGAGGTTTATTATTAAAATGTCCAGTAAGGGCGGGGATTCAGCTGGCTGATGTCTCCCAAGTGCGGATGTGCAGATAAAGTGGGTGTCCACTATCGGTTCCACGCTGGTATTGCATTTGCTGTGCTGAACACAGTGCACTTGTATATTAAGATCTGGTTAATAGTCTTTTAACAGAAGCACTTTCTTATAGTGAACTGGCTAAATCTCAAATACTGATTTCCTCTGGGAATTATAAGCATCTGTCACCTTTGTATTGATTAATGCTGTGTATATACAAGCACAATTTCTGTGTATACCACCCTCATTTCATACTGAAGATTATTGAATACTGCCATCTCTGTATTTATTAGCACTGTCCAAGTAACACAACTCTGTATTGTTGTAATTCATGCATTTTATAGTGAATAATCTGTGTCTATACTAGCTGCATTTTCTATAACAAAATTGTGCACAATTTAAAATAAATAAGTGCAACTTACTCATTTGCCAGCCTGTTATAACAGCATTTCCAAATACATACAGAGCGGCACTCTGAGATTATTAAAGTACTAGGAGTACATCATGGCTTCCGTTTTCAGTTTTAATGACAAAAGTTTTGCCATTAAGTCTGAAATGCTGGAAACCCTGGACTCCTAGTACTTTATTCTAACAATCTCTGAGTGCCGCTGTTTTTGTGTGTATGTATGTTTATATCTATATCTAGATATATATCCATCTTGATATATCTATTTCAGTAAGATTTTTTTTTTTTTAAAGAGCATATCATTTGGTAATTAAATAAAATGGTAAAGTGTAATTTGATATCCAAATCTTGGCATTTAGACAAGGGAGCAACCGATCATAGATATCTAAATCATATGTTTGGAACAGCATAGAGCGCTTTAAAATTTTATTTAATTACCGATAATTATATACTCATCTTTGGTTAGAAATACTCCTTAAAAATGCTATGAGGAGGGTGGAGCGCCGTCAGACAGCGCTATGGAGCTGCAAGAGAGGTAATTTATTTTTTTTGGAACTTGGGGGGGGGTCTGCATATTTTGTCAGTCCCGGGCCCCACAATTTGTGATGGTGGCCCTGCCCACAGTGTATGCTCTGGGGTGCTACTGCACACTCACAGGGGTGTGTGAGTCCAAGGTGGTCAGCGCACAGCAGCTGAAGGGGGAGAGGCTGGGCTAGCTATAGAGACACAGAGGGACAGAGTAGGGATTGAAGACAGTGTTTCTCACTCTCTGCAACGCCTCCTTATATCCAGGTTCAGCCAGCATATAATAGTAGTATGCTGTCAGAGTAGGACAGCCTCTCTCCCTGCACATCCTGTGCATTGACTGGCACTGGACTGGGAGTAGAGAGAGACTGTATGATGCATGCTTGCTTTACCCAATCAGCTGATTATCTGAGTGATTTTTAGCTGTCAAGATAAATATGTAAGTATGACCATCATGCTTACTTCATATTACCCTCTTTTTTTTTATTTATTTTTTACTGTGCCTGTTAACTGTTATTACTACTGTGTGTGCTCAATATTAATATATATTGTTTCATATGAAAGTACGTAGCGCAACACTTAGATCCAGATCAAGACATTTATCTGCTAAAGGGTTTTGTGCAGTTAATTACTGGCACACTAAGATTGATTACTTTAGCAGATTTGTGACTGCTAAATCTGTCTCCTGTCAGAATCTAAGTGGATAAATGGCAGTGCATTCTATCAACACCTGATCACACAAAAGGAATGTTGTATCTGGTGGATATGTTCTTTAAATTCCTTTGATAGTAGCTAAAGAGCAGGACACACACATACAAAAGTGTCAGTTAAGAGAAAAAGTAAATGAATGTTATATTCAGTGGGCTTCCTGTATTATCCAAAGTCACAACAAGCATTTGGTGTGCTCACAAAAAGCATGCGGGGGTCTGGATCTGGACCCTAGTCTTTGCTTCATATATCCCACTGCATAGCACAGTGTATCGATGCGTTGCCTAACTGATTATTACAGGAAATTAGGAAACATGGAGGAGTTCTGGAGACAAAATCATAAAAATTCCTAACTCTCAACAACAGCAGACAAGTTCTTAATGTCTGTCACACACGTGTGTCATACAGGCCATAAATAACTTGAGCGCCTCATCACTTCCAGTGGTTTGCTTGCCAGGAGCGGACATTTCAATAGGTCCAAATTCCACCCCCTGGCTTCTTCTGGAGACGTGAACTGTACCTCTTGTCCCTCGCATCTCTGGCAGGTCGCCGATCCCAGTTAAGAGAGCTAGCTAAGCGTTTCTTGGCCCCAGGGACCCCAGTATGAGTCAGCATGGTCTGCTTGGGTAGGTTTTGCAAGTGAGCAAGTGCGCAGTGGCCACCGTTGTTGGTATAAGTTGGAAGAGTTGGGCGCGAATACATTTCCAGGAGATTGGAGGGTCTTCTCGAAATCACCAATGGTTTCCTTAAAACCAAAGCACTAAAAGGCTGGTCCCGGGTTCACCCCATTACATTACATCTGCCTTGCTATCCAGTATGGTACAAGCCCTACCCTTGGTAACTCTCAGTGAGTATGAGACTCTTCTCCACTGAATTCACTATGAAATATTGCGGCACCTTTCGTCTAGGTGAGCTGGTAACCAGGTTGCACATCGCCCTGGATTTAGGGCTGCTGTTGGAGAATGTAGTGGTGAACAAGGAGGTGGTTCTCTGTAAAATCCACACATCCAAATCTGATCAGACGGGCAGGGGCAGATGGGTGACACTGCATGCTTGCCTGATTCTTGGTCCTGTTTGCTGACTTTGTGTTTTCGCTTTCTTGCAGCTCACCCTCCAAGAAGCCCAGTATTGTTGTTTCATGCAGATGGATCTCCCCTCAACATCTTCCAATTCTGGGCCATATTCCAGAAGGTGCTTGGGACTTGATTGTGCTGACTACGGCACTCACTCCTTCCACATTGGATCAGCTACACCTAGGACACTGGAAGTGTGCCTATTTCTGCAATTACATCCACCTGGACTCATTGACTGTTAGATAGTTTGGTAGGGTCCTTTTTGGCATCGCCTAGTCCCTAATGGGGCCAATTGTTGCCTGCCATGCTGCAGTCTTGCGGAGTGCAGAGAGCTTTCCCATCCCTAAATTTTTCCTTACCAAAAAGATCTAGAAAGGGAACAAAAAAACAGTTGTAAAAGATGTAAGGTTTTTTCGGGGGTGTTGTTCACCTCCGATCATGAATTATGGCCCCTCTAGTTAGACAGGTTTTAGCTACCCCTTTGACTAAACTGCTAAACGGTAGATGTGGGGTGGTAACATGCCCCCACTCTACTATCTGTTGGGTTTAGCTCTGCACTGCCTTCTTCCTCTACAATCTCTGTGGTTTTCAATTCCATTGTTCTTAACACCAAGTCATTGTTTATGATTATTTATTACCGTTGTATCTTAATTGTTATTGTTTATTATTGTATTGTTCAAATATGTAATAATAAATTTAAGGATTCAGTTGAGTCCATTTTTTCTTGCAACACAGTTTGGTTAAAGGGTAAAGGGTACACTATATAGTTTAGTAGAGCCTCGGACAACTGATTTAATCTTAAGGCATTTAAATAATATTTTAAAAGTACAGTAAAGCTGGTCAGTATCTGTGTTCTTCCTGCATGCAAAGAATACAGTTAATATGACTTCCCCTGAAATGTAACATTAGTTTCCATTTAATTGCCTCATTCACTGTGCACTATGCATTAATGTTTCTTAGTTTTTTAAACAGCAGCTGGGATCTTTTCTTTGCTGAGTAATATGTGGATGGAAGCAAATTCAGAAATGGGGTCAAATTGTGCTTAAATTATGCATAAAAAAGAATGTTAAATATGTCCTTAAATTCCTCATTATCACTTTGACATATGTCAAGTAGCTCATGTTTCTAGAAATCCTTTGTTACAAAATTTGAACTCCTTATTAAAAAAAATCTTACTGTAACAGCATTGTAAAGATCAGAGGTATATACTTTAGTGCTAGCATTAGTGCCTTATGAAGAATGTACAGCTATGTGGCTTTGTGGGTTTCATTGTCCCTTGCAATTTTCCCAAAGCATTTTCAGTGAGAGATTATTATAGTAACTCAGCAGTTCTATTGCCAACTGTCTTTAATTTTAAAGAACAGTTCTAGGTTTTAAAGATTTTCTACCTAAACCTTTGTTGTCTGTGAACAATTGGGACTTTCTTTCTTTCTTTCCTGACCCACGATCCACATTACTAAATAGACTGACTCCAATGCTTACCTTATGAAACTGTAAACAGGTTTCCTAATCAATACATAGAGACGTCATTGGTTTTGTGATTAAAATGCCCCCCATGGTCTGCTACTGCAATCAAAACAGGTTTAGTTGATTAGGAAGATGATAAAGCCCAAAATATGACTGTGTCTCTTGTTCTTTTCTGTACCTTAGGGGGTAATCTGTCCTTTTAATATCAACACATAATTATCTTCTACAGCAAAATGTTTCACGTTTATAAACTTCCTTTATGAGAGCAATATATTTACAAACGATCTTTATATATTTCACCTTTGTTTTATATCTTCTACTGCATAATCCTCCACATTTCCTGATGAAGGGTCGTATTCACACCTAAGAAGCTTCTGCTTCTGCTAGGGGCAGGGCGGGTGAGTTAGGTGCAGATCTGTTCACACCTAACTCACTTGTAGCTGTGAATACTGCCCTAATATACTAATATACAGGATCCCTTTTGTTTTCTATTTAAGTTGAAACTTTATGCAGCAAATTGATTAGGAGGAAGACTTAATATTCCAAAAGCACCACAATGCAGCCAACACTGGTGCTGACACATGCTGTGAATACCAGGTAGTTTGACTGGCACTGCGCAGTCAATGATGTAACCCTCTGGGATATGTTTTCACTTTCACTGTTGTGTAGCTGTCAGCAGCCTGAAACATGATACATACACTGTGCCCTCAGAACAATGAAAAAGTGCATTAAAGTTTAAGAGGTCTGTGCATGCCAGGGCTTAGGAGTCTGCTGTAGACTGCGACTCACTGTGGAAGTGGCATACTGTGTAATGCATTTGGGCCATGTACAGACCTATTTATACAATTTATGCCATAGGAAATGTGTATGTAGAGGGTTGGCTGGAGCAGTTTACGTTTATTTATTTTTGTGCCTGAAGTGTCAAAATTACATTGTGTTGTACAGAATATCTACTCGCTTAACAAAATCGTTCAACAGATATATGTGAACTCCAGAGGAAAGAAAAAAAAAAAGGCAAGATTGTGACCATCCAAAGTCAGCTAAAAGTTAAATGCAGTGATTTATTTATTATTATTATTATTATTATTATTATTATTATTATTATTATTATCATCATTTATTTATTAACAGGTTTTTATATAGTGTCATGACTTTATGTAGCAGTTTACACAATCATTATAAACAATGCTGGGGAGTAACAAACAGATTGGATGGCTAAGAGAGTCCTGTCTGCACGCTTCCATTCGTTAGGGCATTGGGGTTTGATGCATATGGGGAATTGCTATATATCAAACAAATGGACCAACAGGTTGTATGGATAAAACTGCTTAATGCTTTGGGTGACCAGTCACATAGCAGTGTTAACAGCAGGATTAGGATTATTTTAGTATAGAAGAAGAAAGTGAGCAAGTCTGTGTAAATCATATAATAGAAAGGAAATTGCATAGAAAAGTAGTTTCAATTTGGAAAGCTTGTCTGAAGAGTTTTAGGGAGGCGCTTGAAATTTTGTAGAGTAGAGGATAGTCTTAAATGTTGAAAGAAGGTTATTCCAGACAGTGGGTGCATCCAAGGAGAAGTCCTGTAACTGTGAATCAGAGCATTTAGAATTGCAGATCATGTGATAAATTGGGATATATCTTGAGACAAGTAAAAATATGTATGTGGGTACAGTCTAGTTAATGGCTTTGGGGTAGATCCAGAACTACGTTTGCCGTACGTTTATTCGCGTAGCGTATTTTCGTGTGCGTAAATTCGTTACACTCCCCTCGGCACACCCCTTGAACAGACGTATTTTGTCAAGATACGCTTTCCAAACCCTATCTTAACTTTTTCCAACGTAACCGCAGTCATACGCACACGTACGTATGGGCTAGACGAATTTACGCAGCTAAGCACGGCCATACTGTACACTTTAAATACAACTCCCCGCCTACTTCACGTATTTTGGACTCACGTAAAATTGGCACGCCCACACGTAAGTACATACATGAATGGCCCATACGTTCACAATTACACTACGCTATTGAGATTAAAACGCGATTTTACGTCTCCGCCACACGTAAATTCGCTCCAAAGCGTTGTTCTGGATCAGGCCCTTTGTGGGTTAGAAAGAGTATTTCGTATTTGATTATGTAAAATATAGGCAACCATTATAGAGACAGAGAGTCTGAGTCATACTTAAGAGTGAGTTAGGTGCGTGAGTCCCTCCACCCGTTTTTAGGTACCTTATGGCACTTACGCGTGCCATAGGGCTACCTTAATGTCTGTATGGACATTGCACCTCCCCGCCTCCCTCCTGCCCTCCCAGCCAATCTAAATGCCTCCCCCCTCCCACTTCTGCCTAAAACGCCCTGAGGTGGCATTACGCCGCCTCTTTTTACGTAACACGCTGCGTGCGGTCTGTGAAGACCGCACCTACGCTATCTACGTGCCTATCGGCTACGTAGGTAGCGTACATTACCTACTACCCATGCGCAGTAGGTAATTTTGGCCCAATATGCACTTAAGAAGCC
>WWET01002504.1:214735-228948 GCA_011038615.1 Limnodynastes dumerilii
AGGAAAGGAGGGTTAGGGTAATGAGAGGGGAGGGTTAGGGTTAGAATTAGGGAAAGGAGTGGGGGACTTTTTTTTACTTACTTTTCGGAGCACTGAAAGCTCGGTGCTCCGTGGATCGATTGTATGCGTCATCGAGGCATATGCAATCGAAATCCCAGCCAGTTTCGAACTAGGGCCGTTCTTTCCGTGGACCCACACCCGGGGCAACCGCATGAAGCTCGACTTATACTGGTTTGTCATTTGGTTGCAGTTTGGTATGTAGGCCTTACACTTAACAATCCTTATAATCAGGCAATAGATACAGTTCTGACAGAAGAATATGTGTCTCCAGTGAGGTTTGTCTAAGTTTATGAAACATGCCTATATTTTCCTAGACCTATGCTTGACTGAACTTTCTTCATTTCATTCCTCCACATGTCCAGCCAAGTCTACCAATTTGACACATTTGCAATAAATGGAATAGCAGTCAACAGTAACTGTATTCAGCAATTGCATTTTTCTCTCTGACAATATTGTTAAATGTAAAAAGATTTTCAAATGTGTTACACCAATATAATCATCAATGAATAATATTCAGTATTAGTTCAACTTCCTGATTTTAATAGTTTATTTTGCTTTCTAATTACTTTTCTCAGTTTTATAAATTTATTTTAGAATGTCTTTTCCTGCTGCATTAAACATGTTTTCAATGTATTATATGAATATAAAGTTAAACAGTGCAGACTGTTTGAACAATTAAAGCCATCAGAATAACAAACAAGCACCACAGTGTGGAAGTATATGCATTCAGGATATAGATAGATCAGCATCAATGCCTTGATACAGCAAGCAGCCAAACTTACATCAGCCTTTCACGCCCTCTCCTACTGGAGCCCAGAGCCTGTATCTCACACACAGAGCTAATACTTTAAACTGGTCCAGTTCCTCTTCCAGCCTGCAATTGGTGCATCCCTATGTAGCCATATAAGAAGAGGCTACTCTACAAATAAAATTCATACTCTGCCCTTGTTAAAACATCTAGGACATTTAGGATCTCTGGATTTGCATAATCGGTCTGAACCCTCTATCCAGCACAGGCTTAAATAGCAGTCAGAGACTGGCACATTACCCAATGCCCAGCACTCAGTCTATGTGCTGTTTATAAATAACTTTTCAGTAGCTGACAACCTTTTGCTGTTCTCTGCTGCCCATGCTCCCATCCCCCTCCAACCCTGCTGGCAGAGGTCGGGACTAAGCTGTCATTCCTGACACATCTTCTGTGGGTGCAGTGGGCAACTCTTATGGGCTTCCCTCTCCTCCAGACCCTGTAGCAGTCACAAACCCTGAACCCACAATAGTTATGCCGCTGCTTATTGATACTTTTAGTTATGTAGAGCTGATTCTGCCAACTTGTTTAATATACCTATTAGTCCAATGCTTTACGTGTTTTTGGTTTACGGCTGTGACAGATATCACCTAGCACTGCGTTTTACATTGCTCAAGTCTGCCACCAATGTAGCTAGAGACAGTGGTATAATAACCGCCATCTAACTGTTTGGGAACCTTCACAAGGGTAATCATTTTACCTAAAGTGGTATAACGAGGGGTATGGCAGTGAAAGCTACAGATAACTTATTTTAAGGCAAATTTATACATTGGGCCAGATGCAGACCTACGTTTGGTTTACGTTTCAACGCGTAGCGTATTTACGCTTTCATATGCTTACCAAACCCTACCTTAACTTTTCCAAGCGTAGCTGCTGTCGGCCGTAATGGCTGAACGTACTTACACACCTAATCACACTGTACGATTTAAATGCCTTATCCCGCCTCCGAAGCGCAATTACAGGTGTCGTATGTCTGGCACGCCCCTTCGTCCGTAGTTACTCTGTTAAACTTAGTCACAATAAGTACGTTAAGAGTTTCTGGTCGTAACATCTGCCGCGAGCATGTGCAGAACACGAAACACAGCGTTTCTACGACTACAGCGAGCGTAAATACGCTAGTGGGCATAGGTCTGCATCTGGCCCATTAGCTGTAGTTTGCAGAAATAAACCCAAAGGGCCTAATCCAGATCTCTCTGCGTTTTTTGTATGCACTGAGGTTTGGAGTCCGCATGGAAGAAGGAAGGACGCTCTCCCGTCACTTGCCGGTCTTGTGTGGAGTTCTGGACCGGTTTCAGTCCCCGGTTAGAAGTTCTCATTTCTGAAATAGGAACATCCGAAAGTTGATCGTCGCCACCGGAGCTTTATTAGAATACCTATTCCTGCCTGTCTTGCAGGGCTTAGGCATATGGAAGTCAAGTGCTGCCTTCCCTCCTACAGATCTCTGTAGTGTAACATCTGGTGCGCACATGTGCAGATGTTCATTTAATAAAGAGAGTGGACTTATGCAAGTCACTTGCATAAGTCCCCTGAAAAGTAAGATCAGGCCCAAAGTAGCTGCTCACTGGTAGCTGCTCAATGCAGGAATATATCCAATTTAGATAGCACTGTATGATAATGATCTTTTGTTCAATTATTAAGTAATTTCTTATGATTTCGAAGCATGTTAATATTTGCCTTTGTTTTAATATTTCTACACCAAAGTGTGGGCCCCTTTTTTTAGATTGCGAAGGAAATCCAAGACTACCAGTTGTGTGTCTCTGCCATTTCTGCAAACCGGCTTCTGCATTATCGTTTACTGGGCTATGGGATCTGTGGTCTTTCAGGTAAACCAGGTCACCAAATAAATGATTCCATTATGGGCTACCAGGGAATAGATTCTATCAGCACTGCTACCTATAGAATAGACTAATAGTACTGTATTTATAGAATGAGCGTAATCCAGGACTTGAAGTGAGGGGGTATATGGGGTATACCATATAGTCACTTTTCCCACTGATTTCATTATAAGACTATAAGTCTCCATTCACTATTATTTCTATATTTTCATACCATTCAATTTCAACTACTGGCGTAATCCACATTGATGCATATAGAAGTATCAATAAATAATGGTAAAAAGTAATTATTTAAGGTTATTTACTTAAAAAGTTTAGCTATGTATATATATTTTGTGTTATAAATCAATGTCAAAATTTTACAAGCGTTCAACCTTTTTGGAAGTTTTTTTTTTCTTTTTTTTTATTGAATAAAAATCTTCTCCAATCCACCGTACAGAATATCATTTTGTCAGAGTCTGTGGATTGGAGTTGACTTTTTGCTTGATTTCTAGGTTACAAACAAAATGATTTCTAGTCATGCTCCTTTATCCTTGTCCCTTGGAAATAACATTAAATCATATAACTTATTGTTTAATATGTGAAATAATTACATTCTGTAAAAGAGCAGCTTGTGCTGATATGGGTTCTGAGTTTTATCCTATTAGTTGATGGTTTTATTTAACCTTTAGCAACATCCTGTATAGTCAGATGTTTGATCTGACCCAACTGGATCAGTATAATTCAGGTTTATCCAAGAATGCTTGAAAATTATGATGGGGGACTGGAAATAAACCCCAAAACTATAGAAAAAGGGCCATATGTACTTCTGCGCACCAGCTTTTAAAACATAACATTTATTATTATTCTTAAAAAAGAGAAGAAAATCTCTAACACGGAGCCCAATAGAAAATTACATTTCAATAATGTGTAATTAAGCACTAAATATGTGCAAATATCTTGTATTTAACGGAGGAAAGCCAAGCCAAATAAGAAATATATGGAAACATACAATATGCACACACAAATTTAGGCGAGGGATTCCTCCAATTAAATATTAAAACGCTAAATAATCCAAGCGCTGATTACACCTTATTAGGTGTTAGCCAGCGAAAAATATATGGTGGTACTAATAGAAATAATCCATGAGCCAAAGTGACAGCAATTTATTAAACAGCGTGGATAAGATAGATCTTTCACCGCACACCGCTCCAAAATCACAATAGGAACTGATAAGTCTAGTCCAGGTGTAATCACATGTGAAGCTGATAGTATAGCATTGAAACACTTTCCCTCACTCAAAACAAAAAAGATGAAATAATAAAACCGCCTCTCCCGGCGGGGCTTCGCTCCCGAAGGAGCCCTCGCTGTCCCTAAATAATAAATGTCATGGAACGATCTTACCAGCGTCTAGGAGAGAAGTGAATTGGAGAGGCGGCATGCGGTGAAGGATGGACGATCCACGTGTGTGAGCCGACGCGCGTTTCGCCAGAGGCTGTCTCAAGGCTTATCCAAGAATGCATCTTATTTATTTATTTTTGTTTTTTGTTTTTTTTAATATTGTGCTTCTTAAGAAGGAAAATACACACAGAGAATGCCTCCCTCACCCTGGCTAATCTACATCCCCTCTTCCAGTCACTTCTACCTAAACACTCTCTGAGGCTGTACTGACACGCCTCTTCCTCCTAACCTCCTACGTGCGGTCTTTAAAGACTGTGCATACTCAATACACATACCTAAGTGGTATGAGTGGTAGATTGCGTAAATGTCATTTCCTAATTCTCCGCACTTAAGAAGCAGAAGCTTCTGATATTTCCATTGTACATAAGAGTCTGAGATAAATCCAAAGATCTGATTTTTGTAAATCTTGCAACTTGCATCAGAATCCACTATCAGAGACTTGCTGGATCATCTGAGTGATCACAATGCTAGCCAATTCCCTTGCACAGACAGACGCCCAAGACCGATATCCTATCTTAAGTTTTCAGACTCATGTGAATATAAAATAGCGGCATTTTGGAAGTGTAAATTAGTACGCAGTACATTAGCTTGCCCATACTGTACGTTATACTAAATCCAGCTCAGGTGCAAGCTGTCAAAAGTGTCCTTTGTCTGGAGTGGATTGGATCAGGTAGCAGGGATGCACATAACAAAAAATCTAATTAAATACAATTCATCAGTACAGAAATGAGGGGTAAGTCAGAAATGGGTGTAGTGAACGGCCCTTGATGAGGCATAGCAATCAATCCCCGGAAGACGGTGACCCAAAACAGTAAGCAACCCCACTCCCTAACTCTAAGTCACCCCCCACAGCCTAACCCTAAGTCACCCCCCCCACAGCCTAACCATAAGTCACCCCTCCAGCAGCCTAACCCGAAAGTCCCCCCCTGCAGCCTAACCTCCCCCCAGGAGCCTAACCCTATATCCCCCTCAGCCAACCCTAAGTCCCCGGAAGGGGTTACTCACCTCTCCAATGGTCTGGTCTGGCGGCGTTGCTGGCAGCTTTTCCGAAAATGAAAGGGTGAGTATGCGAATTGCATACTCACCCATCCTTAAAAGAAAAATTCTGCTGTGTATCACATGCGAAATAGGGACAGCCGAAAAGCAACTTTCGTCTCTGTCCCTATTTCGCAATGTGAAACATCGCAGCGGGGACTCGCAACGGTCAGAAGTCTAGATTCAGTATTATGATGCAACTATTACCTGAATCTTTGATGCTGAACTCACTTGTGTATTGAAGTTTTGTTGTGATCCCTGGCTCGGATTTGCCTGGCTACTTTTCTTCTTGCTACACGTCTCTACACACCGCCGCTACACTGCACTGCTCTGACCCAGTGATCTAATGTCTGTCTCCAGTGAAAGGGAGGTATAAGTGGCCTTAAATCTGCTCCTGGCTTTCAGGTACATTAACCCTGACACTTTCACTGAAAACTCTAATAGAAAATGTAATTATATGAGTCAACCTCTATCAAGCTGTTTAACAGCTAATGGTTGTTTCATAGATAAAAGTACTACTTATCTGATGACCTGCACATAATATATGTAAATGCACATTCACTTATGAAATACTGACTTTATTTACAGACATTTATAAGTGTATTCTCTTCTCAAACCTGATAATCACTTCTCACTTCTTCCTGATTGTCAGAACAACCTGAATCTGGTTATTTTTTTTATTTAAAGTAGTATAATAATATGAAATATAAAATAACAATGATCACAATTATATGTTCCTCATCTATATAACCTTTTTGTTTTTCTTTTAGTTTATCCAGCAGGTAAGACATGGAATATATCAGAATATTATAATTATATATAAGAAATAAGTATAGGACAAATATAGGACAGAAGCACAAAGTGAAAATTAGGTCAGGGTCAGGCCACAGCAGGGTCACCATCAAAGTGCTCTGCCAAGACTAGAGTCCCAGCCCCTGACAGGGCGAGCAGATTGTACAACAACAGCGAGCCCGCGTGCAGGGAGGACTTTTTAAAAATAAGCCTGCCCTGCACACCAGCCTTCTGTGAATCATTACTGCAGGTCCAAAACACTGCACCATTCCACAGCCAGGAATTACCTTAAGTTTTCTAGGGGTGTGGCCAGTGCCGTTTCTAGACCTAAAAAACAAAAATTACACTGGGTATGGACACTAATGACATATGGGGAAGAATATTAAAGGGTACAGCAAAGTGGAATCCTTAAATAATGTGTACCAAAGAAAACACCCCCATAGTAATAACAATTTATAGTGATATAAACAAGAATAAAGTCCTAGATAGCATATGTACACACACCACCGTTAGATGCCCCGTTACTAGGCGGTATTTGCAGCGTGTAAAAAGTCAATTGCACTGTCTTTTATTTCCAGAGATTCCAAAGGTAGTAGCGAGCAGTGTAAAGAATAAGGTAGAATATTAAAGCTCACAGTTAGTTGTGCAGGAGGTCAACGATAAAAGGTCTCTCTCTCCGTTGATAACTTGTAGTGGACTGCCACATAGGAATCCCGACTGTGTATGGTCTCCATTTGTGCCCCTTGTATGTGTCCAGCTTCATTTTGTGCCCCCTTATATGTGTGCAGCCTCCTTTTATGCCCCCTTATATGTAACCAGCCTCCTTTTGTGCCACCTTATATGTGCCTAGCCTCCTTATGTGCCGCATTATATGTGCCCAGTCTCCTTATGTGCCGCCTTATATGTGCCCAGTCTCCTTTTGTGCCCCCTTATATGTGCCCAGCCTCCTTTTATTAAAAACCTATTCTTAACTCTCATTTACCTTCTCCCTCTTCCTCCTTCCTCTGTGGCACCGTGAAGAATGACATCATTCAGCTTAAGTGTACTGGATATACAGGGCTCCTACGGAAGCCTTTTAGGTCCAAATCTATTCCAATGAATAATGCTGAATAGAGTTATTCAATGAAAAAGATTTGGTACTACAGGGCTCCCATAGAACCCCTGTATATCCAAGACAGTTAATGATGTTGGACGCATCGGATAACAGAGTCTATATATATATATATATATATATATATATATATATATTTACAAGTTTGTGTAAATTCCCCTTACTTTACAGCACCTGCTCCATATTACCTTATAAATTGATTTTAGCAACCTCCATTTTGGATGTATATCTATCTATCTATCTATCTATCTATGAGAAGGGGGCGCCTTAAAGTGCAATAACTTCTTTATTAAAGAGGAGGATCTCACAGTACACTTTAAGTGGATAGCTATCTGAGATCCAACACGCATACACTTGAAGTGTACTGTGAGATCCTCCTCCTACTATACAGGACGCTGGTACGGGAGACTGTGGATACCATTGTTGTATATGAATGCTTTTTAATCAAGAGAATTATTTATTACAGAGTACCAGGGATATTTTAATAAAGAAGTTATTGCACCACAAGGCGTCCCCTTCTCTTTTATTTCTTTACAGATTCCGATACATTGCACAAAGAGACGATTTTGTGAAGGGGAAGACGTGGTTTATTGATCTGGTGCCCTGTTTTAGAGATCTTCAAGTGTGAAGTTTGTTATCGTGCAGCTAATATTTACCTGCCTGAGTGAGCGCACCTGTTTTTGATACATATACAGTATATATATATATTGGTATGTCTATAAAATAACGAGACTGTATTGGTAAAAAAAAAATAACGAGACGGTGGGAATGCAGATGAGTGTCCAAGATGGGTGTTAAAGCCAACAGAGTCCGAAAAAGTGCACAGAAGAAATGTACAAAAAGTCCAAAATAAGTCCACATGGAATCAGCAAACAAATGTGCAGCACAGGAAACAGGAAATAATGACCCATATATAGCTCTGAGGGGGAAGGACATATAAATGAGCAAAGCACAGGTGTAGGTGATGGGCCTGTAATTAGTCTACAAGAGTCCAACAGCAGCCCCTAGGGGCAAGCCATCGTAATATAACAACTGGTCCTGGGGCTAGATTTACTAAGGCGATTTATTAGAACTTGCCGGAGATTGCCTGCAGAGGATCTTGCACCAGAGGGTATAAATGGGGCCCCAACAATGACAGAAGTCAATTGCCGGAGGGACCCAGAAGACGGAGGAACTCATTGTTTGGCCATGCCAGGAGAAGAGGAGGAGCTGGAGTCCGACCGTCGCCTGTCAAGATTGAAGACAACAGGATTGTATCAAAAATATTTATTAATCATTTTGTAAATAAGCTTTGTTTTTGTTTGACAAATTGGAATACCGTAATTTAACTACATTAACAAATATGGCTTTAAATATCATTTTTTTTAAAGAGCAAACTTTTTTTATTTTAAAAGGAACAGAGACATAATGATTAATTAGTAATGTAACGGGGACAGCACCATTCATATTTTAAACTATGGGGACAGGACTATTAATAATTTTAATGACGGGGAGACCACCATTTATATTTTAAACTACGGGGACACCAGCATTCATCTATTAACCAACGGGGAGACCACCATTCATCTTTTAGCCTATGGAGACATTTTTTAGATTTTATTTTATAACGGGGCTATGTAGTTTTACTTTTAGTGTAAGGGGGGACATTCTGTATGCACCAGCATGCTATTAGCCCTTAGCATGCTGCCGCATATGGTACTGCAAGGCACAGCATGCCCTGCAATATATGGGCATGCATGTGCCTTGTATTACTATATGCCACAGCATGCTAAGGGTTAATAGCTTGCCGCGGCAGTGATATTACAACTTTGTATTTTTTTTTTGTTCATAAGGGGCACCAATCTAAAATGCCTTTAGTAAATCTAGCCCCAGCTCTTCCCCTAGAGGCAAAAGAGGATACAGCAATCCAGGATTTAACAGTTCCCACATCAAAAACATGTGCATAGAGTGATCAAAATATGGTGGGTAAGCGCTTAACCACCATTTTTTTTGATCATTTCTATTGTTTAATTTGAGGGAACAGGTGGTACCCATCAGGGAGGTTTTTAGCGGCTTTTATAATATTTATTAGGTTCCACAGCGCCCTTATTTCCCAATTGTGTTCCATGTGCATAGAGTGGTTCTCCCATTTGTAGACGGGGTACTTCTTGCTGTTTGGTCTGTATTAGCTGTGAAACACACCAGCTACTGCACAGTATCTATAACCCTACTCGCATGTTTTTTAATTGACTGGCAGGTGACCAAGCACTGCCTATAATGAAAGTCACACAACTGAATGCTGGTAATGTACACTATAAGGACAGCCCTTCCCCCATCCCTCATACAAATCCTGTGTTTATTCTGCATGAATTACGCTTTACTTTAAATGAGTTTATTAGAAATACAATAAATATGTGACTAAACTGACCATGCCTAGTATGAGACTAACATGCTTAAAATGATTCATTCAGCCTTGTGCTAAAGAATATAAGTTTTCCGATGTTTTCAGTTTCTTTTTTTTAAAGAAAGTTTTCAGATTTTCTGAACATTTACTCTAATGCCAATCTTATCAACATCTATTTTATTCATCACTGGCAAAATGCAATATTGAACTTAAGCTTGAGGCTGAATGTACAAAAAGTATCTAGAAATGTTTTTCCCAGTTTCCTATTATTTTTAAATAGATTATATTCTCCTAGCTGCACTCAGTCAGTTCAAATTAAGGCAATATCTTCACTCAAAATTTAAATTGGGAACACAAGAGATTGCTCTGTGCATATTTGTAGAGCTGCATTTATCTCATCATCCATCGATAACCTTGGAATCTATTTTGTTCAGTACATTACAGTACAGAGATCAGTGCAATTGACTATGTTCCAATGTATATTATAGGAGTGTCTTGAGTTCATTTATATTGTACAGTCACACAATGTAACAAATGCATTTTAGATTCAATAAAAAAAAACTAAATACCTGCATAACACACATAACTACATAAAACTTACCTCCCAATAATCCTGCTTTTGGCTTGGAGGATTGTTCATTAACCCTCTTGATGCTATGCAGAGTAACAATGAACATGTGACATGTGCACCTGCCAATAGATGGACCAGGGTGTGGCTATGCTTTGGTCACAGATGAGACTACACCCTTTTATGGCACACCTATGGCTTCCGTCTTGGTCCTTATATTATCATTGTTGGCCAGCATGATAAAAATACAATGCAAATGTTCTTGGAATAAAATGCTATGAATGCATCATTCTCCTTGCTTAATCTTTCAATCTGCACATATTTACTTGTGACAACAGTGTGAATGAATTATATCATGCTTGCCACCACTCTCTTGTAAGCTCTTCCAATCTCTCAGTGCTTCAACAGACAGAGCAAAAATGGGAATGGGACGCTGCACTGTAGAGGTACTCTCCTTGGTACACTGCACCCGCCCTGCTTTTAGACACTGTAGCACCAAAAGTTGGCAAGTATTCATTGCATACAAGCAGGGGTAGAACTACCATTGGTGCAACAGGTGCAGCAGCAGAGGCTACAAGGGCCCACAGCCATCATCACTGCACTGCCGAAGCTCCCTACCGGGTTACCTGGGATATCATCAGGGCCAAAGCACACAACAACTCGCTAGTTCCGCTGCATGCAAGCGCAACACTTTTTGGGCTCCATTTACAAAACTGCGATGAGTTCGATTTTATGAGATAAAGACTGTTTTCAGGTGAAAACGGCCTTTATCTCATGAAACAAACTTGTTTCATATTTACAAAGCTATGATCACCATGGAAAACATGGCGATCAATAGAAGTAGCACCTGACCTGCTCTAATGAATGCGTGCTGACTGATTGCTGAATTTACTAACTATTGGCATGGATTTTAACAATCTGCTCCGATACTTTATATAACCATCTCAGAATGGCGTTAGTACAGGTATTCCAATGGTCTCCCCATATATCCCCCCTTTCTTCAGCCTTATAGATGTTATTAGGGGAAGGAAAGAGGGCATATGTATAGGGAGTCTGCTGTTATACACAGCAAGCATGTGTATGTAAATAAA
Source organism: Limnodynastes dumerilii (assembly GCA_011038615.1). Lineage (NCBI taxonomy): Eukaryota > Metazoa > Chordata > Amphibia > Anura > Limnodynastidae > Limnodynastes > Limnodynastes dumerilii. Next base: position 225,856 of record WWET01002504.1, read on the forward strand.
GATAAATTAAACTATTAACTATTTTTTTTAATAATTAAAAAATAAATAATTTAAATATATATTTTCCCCACTGGAATCACCAATGGTGTTCTTTGTTCATATGAACAGGGAACACCAATGGGTATTCCCATGGGCAAAAAGGAAAAAAAAAAAAGTAAAGAAATGGTTAAACCTGCCTGGCGCTCCGCGTCTCTCTCTCTCTCTCTCATGATTTGTATGGGGATTTTCTAAATGTAAGATGCATTCTTTTTTTTTTGTATTTGACTCCAAGGGCTAGATCTAGACCCGCGCCCAACATGTCTGGAGGGTGCATGCGCCCTCTAGATGTTACCCTACGGTAACTATCGTAACCCTCGCATTGCAAAAATCATACGGAACAAATGGACTGTGCTTCCCCTCCGCCCGCTATAGTGGGCAGGGGGGAGCATGCAAAATGTACAGTGTGGTAGGAGACTTGTATTAAGGTCTGGATCCAGCCCTTAAATCAGCTTCTTAGCGGTCAGTTTATTACACAAGTCTAGAACGGGACAAGACACCCCTGCCCCCATACACACAATTTGCCCCATATCATCCTATAGCTTTATTTTTGCCTTTAGATTGTAATCTTCCAAGCAAGGTCATCTTACCTTTCAATTTAACTATTACCCATTTTTACTCTAATGTTTGTTTATATCAAGCGCTTCAGCATCACAGTTCTAATGAACTGACGAGGCCTTATCAGTTTGGGTTTTGGAGTATGTTCTCTTTGTTTTTGTGGCATTTCCCTAGGTGCTCCGGTCTCAATCCACACCACAGAAACTTCCTAGTACAGATGTTCCCAGAGTGTGCGCCATGGCAAAGGTCCTGTCAGAGGTTGACAGAGGCCCAGGGAAACACAAATTAATAGGCCCCTCTAGCCCTCTTTCTTACTTTCTTTCTAGCTTTTTCTGCAAACGGAGCAATCAGTTTGGAAAAAAATGCGGCCGGAGATTACCGATATGAACTACTGCGCATGCGCAGTAATTTTGTTATGCTATCTACGTTACTTTTTGCAACGTAGATTGCGTATATGCGGTCTTTAAGACCGCGTATACGCAATCTACTTTGCAAAAAGTAACATAGCATAACAAAATTACTGCGCATGCGCAGTAGTTCATATCGGTAATCTCCGGCCAGAGGTCTGAATATGGGTCTGAATATGGCCTGTAAAGTAAAGATGATAATTGGTACAGGCTTAATATAGAGGGTAGTGCATTATCCTTAATAGTGTATAAGTTAGGCACGTTTGCCTAACGATCTTAAGTCTGGATCAGGCCCACAGTATTTAATCTGAAGATCCAGTATGCCTCCCTCTGACAGAGTCGGGCATACTAGTCTCTTCCTCTAGCCGTTTTCTTTATATTTTTCAATCTTTTTGATACTCAAAGACTCCATCTTGCCCCCGTGTTTTGAGTTTACATGTCTATCAACTAATGCTGCGTTCACTCATGAAAACCCCGGCTTTTCCATGGTAATCTGAACGGGGTATAAGTAAAGTCTATTATCTTTAGCCACATTCCTATAAAGTTCAGCAAATCTAATGTGGAGATTCTTGAGGTCCTTCCCACATACTGCATACCACAGGTGCAGGTAAGTTGGTAGCCAATGAAGCAGCTCCTACAGGTGATGAAATCCTTAATAACAAAGGTCTCTTGACTGTCTGAAGATTGGAATTTCTCTTCCTTATTTTTACAAAATTTACGCATCCCACATATGCTTTAGGCAGAGTGAAAGAATCCTTTAGGTTTATCTTGGAGTCAGGTAGAGATAGCTAATGAGGATTGGCCATGAACCAATAGATCTTTTAAGCTGCTTGCTTTCTAAAAAATAAACCCATGAGGCTTTGTTCACAAAAGGTTACAGAGTATTATCCAAACTTAAGATCTTACAATTTCTTTGTATTATGTTTATAATATCGCTTGGGACATAAACAAGAATTCACCCGTCACATTCTCTTTCCCGCTTTTAGATAATTGTTATCTATCATCAATAAGATCTGCTCTTTCTTTCAGTTCTGCTTCTAAAAAGGCTTCTGGAGGTAACCCCGAGAGAAGAAACTCTTTTTTAGTTTTTCACTCTGGAGGTGATAATACTTTTATTATTTGGAAATTGCCAAATTAGCAAATGGATTGTGATAATAAAAAAAGTCAGAACATAAACACAATGGACCGGATTCACACTTGTGATTTTGCTACTTTTCGCGTGCGTATTTCTAGGTACGGTTGAACTGCGTATGCGTAGTAACTTTTTTTACGCAAGCTACATAGGATTTAGGCACGGAAGTCCACGGATTTGTAAATCGGACTTAGTGACGTACGCACGGATAAGCGTGGAAGGAAAATACGCACGTAACTACACACATAGAGTTAAGGTTGCTCTATGGATGTGTAAGTCACATAAAACCCATCCGTGTGAGGGAAGTGTCATGGGTGTTGCCTTGCCACGTACGTGCGTGTATTTGTGTACTTTATACACACACATCTGTGAATATGGCCTAATAAGTTGGAAAATGTTGAGTCCCCCTGCCAGTCAGGCACCCGAGGGACATTCTCCCCTAACCACCCCCTCTGGTAGGGCCTTGGGTGCCTCAGTGCCACACTCACAGGAGTGCTCGCACCTAACAGACTGCAATTGTTAATTTAGCTTGAAATCTGTATAGCAATCCAGTTATATATTTTAATATCAATATTTTTATTTTAGTTGCTTGAGAACTAAACTCTTTATGTATTAAAAAGAAAGGCAAACTATAATGAAAATGCTGTTCTCTGCTTAAGCAATTCTCATGGAAAAGCTAATTAATTTTTCTTTTGAAACTACCTGAAAAGAATTGAAACACTAGGGTTGCCAAACTGAGAATGTTTGGGAGCCAATGTGTTAGTAAGTTATTTGGCTGCTGATTAGAATAACCCCAGTCTGTCTCTGCCTGGCCATCAGTCTGTCTGTGTTAGAACATTTATACTGTAAGCTCCAATTGCAGGAACTGATGTGAATGACAAATATTGGACAGCACCACTGAATCAGTGGAGCTATTTAAATAATAAATGTTATATACAGTATATATCTATCTATATATCT
>WWET01002504.1:229579-239892 GCA_011038615.1 Limnodynastes dumerilii
ATATATATATGAGTTCCACTTATGTGAAGTACATAGAGAGCCAGCACTCAAAAATGAATCAATAGTAATAAAGATTTAATGTAGTATTTCCATGTAATCCAATGACTTCAGAGTAAGGATGAAAGTTCCAAACAAGTATCATAGGTCAACACAAAAATCCTAATCCATTATAATGGTAGTGGTGAGTGAATGCACCAAAAAATAAGAAAATACACAGTGCAAAACAATATATGCCTTCAAAGCCAGGCACCTACAAGTTTTTGATATTAATTGAGTGCCTGCCACAGTGTTTTCACTGCTACAGTGTATTCACTGGTTGTTCTATATATAATGTGGAAAATGTGAAGCACTGTGAATACTTTCCGGAGGCACTGTATGTTAAGCTTCCAACTTTATGACAACAGTTTGAGGAAGGTTCTTTTCTATTCCAATATGACTATGCCCCAGTGCACAAAGCAAGGACTATAAAGACATGGTTTGATGAGTTCGGTGTGGAAGAATTTGAGGCCTGCCCAAAGACATGACATAAACCAAATCGAGCATCTTTGGGTCCAGATTTACTAAACTGTGGAGAGTTTGCCCATAGCAACCAATCAGATTGTGGCTGACATTCTATAGAATGCAAATAAGATCTAGAATCTGATTGATTGTATGGGCAAATTCTCCACTCTTTCAAAACCCACAGCTTAGTAAATCTGGACCTTGGGATGAACTAGAATGGAGAGCCAGTCCTTTTCATCTAACATCAGAGCCTGACCTCATAAATACTCCACAGAAACACTCCAATATGTTGTGGAAAGCTTTCCAATAAGAGTAGGAGCTGTTATAGCTGCAAAAGCAGGACCAACTCCATATTATGTATTTGACAATGTCACTACAATTCCTGTAGCTGTAATGGTCAGACGTCCAAATACTTTTGTCTATATAGTGTATATTGTCTGGTTTGCAGAACTGTTGATTTAAGTACGTCTTACTTGGAAGCAGGGTCTGCAATTAAAAATAACTGCATTTATGTATTATGTTAATTTTAATGACCTTTTAAAGTAATTGACTTGAGCATCTTGAACTTTGATTTTTGCAGATTATGACTTTTTGAATAACCCACAAGGAGCAAAATAGATACTGAAACTATACACTTGTATACATTTTTCCCTTTCAGCCTCTCAATAATTTTTTAGATTAATCATTATAGACAGTCTGGCATATTTATATGTGGCTGCAGGCCTGTTTCATTAGAGGACCGGCTCTGGAAGTGATGAGGACATTGCTGGGCAAATAGCTAAACGGACACGCAGGTGTTGCTGTCACTCCAACCTATAGTCTTAGTAAATTAAACTGGGATACTGCACAATGTTCTGTCATTAGTGAATCTACATAGTTAGTTGCCAACATTTCAAAGTATTATCCAGGGACACCACTGCTGACCAGGTGCATTTAAGTCTGATATGCCTGGCAATGGCTAGAGGAACGGAAGTCGTATAATAACATTTCTTATTTGTTTCATTTTTTTTTGTCAATATAGATTATTTTATAAGCCCAATGAATACATATACAGTTAGAATTGTATCCAATATAAAGAAAGGAAAAAGGTAACCCCCCCCCCCAACTATTTTTGTATTCAGTTCATTTTGCTGTAAATAACAAGTCTGGTTCAGTAACAAAAATTCTTCATCTATTGTAACTTGATCTAGCAGAGTCACTGAGGATAACTGCTTTCATGGGGCATAAAGAGCCCTACTATGGGGAATAATTTTAGCACAACTTAGAAGGGCTATATAAGAGCTATATAAGCCTCTATATAGGGGGGTCTCCTGAGGTAAGTTAGCTCTCAATAAAAAAAAAAATTGTTAGAATTAGGACAACCATTTACCACCATTTATTTTACAGATAGTCTGTTACTGGTAATGGCAGTGTTGCTGGGGCATTTCCTTTCCTATGTTTCTGTTGCTAGCAGATTACCCCTGGCCTTTCACGCACCTGTTTGCAATGACCTATAAATTGATTTGAGCAACTTCCATTTTGTGTAAGCCTCTACGGACCCTATTCCCACTTAAGCATGTATCCGCCACTACTTCTCTGTTCCCTTCCCCCGCCTGCCCCCTGCTCTTAGGTGCCTAAAAGCAGAGCAACCTTACATCACCATGTGCGTTTTCATTCTTAAGAAAACATGTAGTCTTTCAATACCGCACGTAGTTAAGACAGATCTTCACCTAACTCACCTATCCCGCCCCTAACTATCCCCCCATTTTTAGGTACTTTATGGCACTTACAAGTGCCATAGGGCTACCTTATCTTACCGTGCGCAGTTTACTTCTTAAGAAGGAAGGAAACTATGCACAGGCATTGCCTCTTCCCACCTCCCTCGCACTCTCCGGCTAATCTAAATCCCTCCCCCCACTTCTACCTAATCACTCCCGGAGGTGGCTTAAGGCCACCTCTTTCTAACTAAATTACTCCATGCAAATGCAATCTACGTACCATACTGGTACTATCTTTTTCTCCCAGACATTGCATATGTTTTTAAACTTGTTTTAATATGTTCAATTACCTAATGTACAACGCTGTCTATGCCTCTGATACGTAATAGCGGTTTCCCATTTACATGTAAAGGGTAGAAAATCCTTTATAATTGGTGTTCTTCTATCCTTGAATACATGTAAACCTGGCTTCTCTTTTCTTCAGGTATTTCTTGCTTCAGACTGTGCCAGCACACAGCAAGTTACTGTGAAAATTGTTAAAAAGAAGGCAAAAGGTACAAATATTTAAACAAAGAGTCTATACAAAAATAAAAAAAACATGCTTTTCTTTTCATGGCCAGGCTGCATTTGACGAAGTGGTAAGAATTTTACAAATTTTTTCACCTTTAATTCTATGATATACCCAGGTCACAAAATACTGTATTATAAGTAATTATGTAACAATGCCAGTATGTAACATATACCATATTCTCTGTCTAATATACAGGATCACATATTCTACATCATGGAGCATGTGACAGGAAGAGAGCTGCATGACCTTATTACAGCAAAGGCACCATTTCCCATCATCACCACAAGGTAATAGGTTCAACCACACCTGTCACAGCCCCATATTACTATCAATTTTATAAAGACAGACTGTGATCTTGTTAGTACCAATTTATATTGCGTGGAATCTGTAAAGCTTTAGTTGTGTAGTTGCATAGATTGTGTTCCCCTTCCAAATACCGAAAATGTTTTATATGTATTTGCTTTAGTGTAGTGTTAAAATTTTATTGTGCTTATAAATCTTTTCTTTCTTTTTGTCAGGTTCCTTGCTGCAGAAATGATATGCGGTTTTCAATATCTACATACAGTTTGGGTCATCCACAGATATTGATTTAATCGTCTTGTACTCTCACATAACCTTATTTATAGCAGCTTAGTGCAATTGAGCTCCTCCTCAATATCCACTATACAACACAGCAATTTATTGCTTCACTCAGACCTGTTGTGTTGTTCTGTAAATCTAACCATCAAACCCTATCCTATCCTTTCTGTCCCAAACTTTACATCACAAGTTGCCTAAAGACCTTGTAAATATTTTACTTTCCTATAGTTTACATCACTCTAATCCTAATGTGACCCTCTCCCCCCCTTTACAGACCAAGATACACAAATATAACAGGGTTGCCGACTTTCTAAATCTTCCCTCTGGGAGCCATAGATTCCTGCAAGGCTGCGGGATTAATTATATGATTTATGCAAATTGAATCATTAAGTCCCCCCCCCCTGTCAATCACTACTGTAATCTCTAGTGTTCTAGGGATTACAATAGACATTGACAGGGGGTCGGGAATTGTGGGAGATTTACCAACTTTCCTGGGATGGGATACAGAGAGAGCTGCCCAAATTTTGTGAGTCTCCTGGATATTCCGGGAGAGTCAAGAATCCTGATATAAAATATATCTATCTCTAGATCTATTGTTTAGCTTATTTAACAATACAAGTTACATATCTTGAGGACATTAGAATATTATAGTTTCGGAGGACATGATGTAATATTTTAGCACCCTACATATTACAGTATGTAGGAGCTCTGAGTGCAGTGGCCACAGACGTCTGAATCTGGACCATAATTATTTGATATAACATTTTTTTATCCCTACATATATTGTAGCTGGATGCTTGTACATAGTTACACCTGGTAAAATCAGATGCTAGATCTGTGCTTCTGGGTGTATGGTGCCTTCCATTCCCACCAGGTCCAACCATCATCAAATGCGGGGCCCAGGACCCAACCACGGGGCCCCACCTCTAGGTGAAGTCATTGGTGATGTTACATAGGGACGGGGCCCAGCAGACACACTTTAACAGCTGACCGGTGCGCAGGGAAGAAATTTCCTGCACGTTGGCTGGATACTGAATAGCAGTGAGCAGCAAGTATCGGCGGTATCCTGCGGATACAGAGCTAGGTAAATATCTGCGGGCCCTTATCAGATCCGGGCCCGCAACAACAGTCCTGGCTGTACCCCCCTGATGGCGGCCCTCTCTGTGAGTGTTCTATCCAAATTAGAATTCTGATGCGGTTCATAAAATCCTTTTCTCCCCTTTTTCTTTTATACATTGTTGCAAGCCTGAATCGCTCCAAGTTGTCCCATTCGTGAGACAAGAAAAGCTTCTACCTGCCTGAGTCTTTTCACTTTTCAAGGTACGAGTAAGAATGTCTATGAAACTTATAATTGTTGTATTTTGTGAGTGTTATATCCTAACATGAAACCCTTTTCTCTCCTGTTTCCTTTATACATTGTTGTTAGTCTTAATCAATCCAAGTTGTCTCTCTCTTGAGAGTAGAAAACCTCCTCCACGATTGAGTTTATACACTTTTTAAGGTATGAGTAAGAATGTCTATAAAACATTTTTACTGTTGTATTCTGTGAGTGTTCTATCCAAATTAGAATTCTGTAGCAGTTCATAAAATCCTTTTCTCCCTTTTTCCTTTATACATTATTGTGAGTTTGAATCGCTCTAAGTTGTCCCTCTCGTGAGACAAAAGAAGCTTCTACCTGCCTGAGTTTTTACACTATATTAGACATTAATTTTCACTTGTTGCATTTTTTTTTACTTGTTGCATAATTACAATAATGTAGAAGTTCATTATATTCTCTTCTCCTCTTTTTGCTTTATACATTGTTGCGAGTCTGAATTGTTCCAAGTTGTCCCAGTGTAAGAAAAGAAAAACTGCTGCCTGATCAAGTCTTTACAATTTTTAAGGTACGAAAAATAATGTCTGTTACTTTTAACTTGTTGCATTCCGTTGTATCCTAATTAGAAAAATGTATCAGTTCATGAATTCCTTTTCTCCTGTCTTTTCTTTATACATAGTTGCACGTCTCAGTCATTCTGAGTTGTTCCTGTCGTTAAACAAGAAAATCTGCTCGCCACCCTAGTTTTACAACGTTTACGAGTAAGAAAGTCTATGAAACTTTTTAATTGTTGTGTTCTGTGAGTGTTGTATCCTAACATGAAACCCTTTTCTCTCCTCTTTCCGTTATACATTGTTGCAAGTCTGAAAGATCAAAGTTGTCCCTTTTGTGAAGCAAGAAAAGCTGCTCCCGATAGAGTTTTTACACTTTTTAAGGTACAAGTAAAAATATCTAAAGTAATTTTAACTTGTTGCATTCTTCTGTGTGTGTTATATACTAATTAGAATAATTTAGAAGCTCACAGAATCCTTTTCTCCTTTATTTCTATTATACATTGTTTAGAATCTCAATCGTTCTGAGTTGTCTCTGTCGTGAGGCACGAAAAGCTGCTGCCTGCCCAAATTTTTACACTTTTTAAGGTACAAGTAAGAATGTCCATATTACTTTTTACTTGCTGCATTTTGTGAGTCTATATTATAATTTGTAGAATAAAGAAGTTAATGAAATTCCTTTCTCCTTTTTCCCCTTTTTTACATTGTTACGAGATGAACGATCAGATTTGTACCAGTCAAAAAAGAAGAAAACCTGCTTACCGCCCTAGATTTTACACCATTTAAGGTACGAGTAAGAATGTCTATAAAACTTATATTTGTTGTATTCTCTGAGTGTTCTGTCCTAACATGAAACCCTTTTCTCTCCTATTTCCTTTATACATTGTTGCAAGTCTGAATCTATCCAAGTTGACACTCTCTTGAGAGTAAAAATCCTCCTCCTCAATCGAGTTTTTACACTTTTTAAGGTATGAGTAAGAATGTCTATTACACATTTGTACTGTTATATTCTGTGAGAAGGGCCGCTGTCATCAAATGCAGCGCCTGGGACCCAGCCGTGGTGGTAGGATACTGCCGATACCTGCTGCTACAGAGCTAGGTAAGTATCAGCAGGCCCTTATCAGGTCTGGGCCCGGGACAACAGTCCCGACTTTCCCCCCCGATGGCGGCCCTGATTCCCACTGTACCTAACACAATGCTCTGCAATGGGGTGGTGTCCTCTTCCTTGCCCACACATTTCCAATGCCCCTGATAAAGCTGGTAACAAATGAACTCTTAAATATTTCCTTCCCAGAGACCTGAAGCCAGAAAACATCCTGCACCTAACCAGCACTAGGACTGGATGGGCTGGAAGATGAGGCTAAACGGCTTCTGACTTGAAAGCCAGGTTCTACAACTCTATTGTCTCAAATGCAAATGTTTACTTTCTATCTAAATTTTCCACATTAAGTACTGCATTCATAGATAAGAAAGAGTAAGATGTGGGCCGATCTGCAACTTACTCTACTGTCCAGCCCCTGAACCCGATCCCCCATTTTTAGGTGCCTAGGTCACTTAAGCGTGCCATATTTTCCTCCCTTCTTCCTCCCCGCCTACTCTACATCCTTCCCCCTCACACTTCTACCTAAATACTCCCTGAGGTGGCACTGGCACGCCTCCTTCATCCTAACCGGTCTTTAGAGTGCACATACTTTAGACTGCACGTACTAAATTTACGTACCTAAGTGCTACGTAGATTGCGTAAATGACCTACTATGCATGCGTAGTGGGTAATTTCCTAGAAGAAGCTTCTTAAGAGTGAATCAGGTCCTAAGAAGCTAAAATGTCACCTTTCCTCTTTCTGCTGCTGGTATTGTAAAATATAAGAGGTGACGGATATTTTTCTTAATGGGTAAAAGATACAAACCTTCCCATCCCCAGACCTATGAATTTGCTGCCTTTTCTATCTCTTCCACAGACCCAGAATACGTACTAACTATATACTAACTCCTCCTTGTTATAGCATGTTTCCATTGATTATTCACCAAGAGAAATATGACTCATCATTGGATTGGTTGGCATAACATGCCTTCAAATGTCCAATGGGCAATACCATTTGTGCATAGGAAAAAATAACAAGAAGCTGACTGAGTCATTATCTAGCAAGGAGTCTAAATATCCAAAGGATCAAAATCCAATTCTATTGGATTTCCTGATGAATGAAAGTGACAATAGACCTTTAAAATAATAATGGTGTAATAGGGACAAACTCACAGCTACAAAAGTGAGATCCATTCCTTGAAGGCTATAGGTTGTCTGTTGTCATAGGAAATGCTGTTATGTGTTGGATGGCAATGGTCACTAGACACCAGGATATAGACTGAACTCATATTGTGCTGAAAATAGAGTAGTAGGAAAAAGTAGTACAATTTTACGAGAACTTAATTCAGACATCATTACGAAAAAGACTCAGAATAACTCTTTTATAGTCTATACAAGTGGAATAAATGAACCTGTTGCTGTTTATCTGTCAGTAACATTCTTGGTTTTGTTTCTCACAGCTCCTCTGCAAATCCCCTTTGCAGCAGAAGAGATTTACCACAGAAAAATGAAGCGCCATGCTTTATCTTCTATCCTGGATTGGGCTGATGTTAAAGTTGGAAGAATATCTTCACCAGTGGAATTGGATCCAGAAAGTACATGGTTAAGGCAGGATCCCAAACTGTGTTTCATATAAACTGAATGTAAATTAAATAATAAGGCTCACTGTCATACTCTCTTAATATAAATATTGTCTTGTGATAGAGGTGGTCGTAACTTGTAACATATAATGCATGAATGGTGAAATGAAATCAATAGAATATACATACTATAAGAAAACTGGTTTGTTTGTCTCTTATTTGCAGGAACTTACATGATTTATCTCAGGTCCTTTTCCTGAGCAACCTCTTTTAGCCCAAGGACACTGCAAAGCCCATAACATCAAAGCAGGAGAGGCTTTTCCATAACGTCTCTTTTATAAATGATGAATGAAAGCAGCACAAGGAGTCTGGATGAGATGTCACTGGGTCAAGTCTTTAAAAATAAGAAGATCAATCTACTTCTGCTATCTATATTGCAAGATCATTATATTGTTACTGCCAACAACTTCTATTCACTATAGAAGAGCTATAACAACAGCTCCTATTACATATGTGTGATCACTAGTAGCTCCTACTACGTCAGTGTGAGCAGTACTACCAGCTCCTACTACCTCAGTGTGATTAACACTACCAGTCCCTACTACCTCAGTGTGAGCAGTACTACCAGCTCCTACTACCTCAGTGTGATTAACACTACCAGTCCCTACTACCTCAGTGTGAGCAGTATTACCAGCCCCTACTACCTCAGTGTGAGCAGTATTACCAGCCCCTACTACCTCAGTGTGAGCAGTATTACCAGCCCCTACTACCTCAGTGTGAGCAGTATTACCAGCCCCTACTACCTCAGTGTGAGCAGTATTACCAGCCCCTACTACCTCAGTGTGAGCAGTATTACCAGCCCCTACTACCTCAGTGTGAGCAGTATTACCAGCCCCTACTACCTCAGTGTGAGCAGTATTACCAGCCCCTACTACCTCAGTGTGAGCAGTATTACCAGCCCCTACTACCTCAGTGTGAGCAGTATTACCAGCCCCTACTACCTCAGTGTGAGCAGTATTACCAGCCCCTACTACCTCAGTGTGAGCAGTATTACCAGCCCCTACTACCTCAGTGTGAGCAGTATTACCAGCCCCTACTACCTCAGTGTGAGCAGTATTACCAGCCCCTACTACCTCAGTGTGAGCAGTATTACCAGCCCCTACTACCTCAGTGTGAGCAGTATTACCAGCCCCTACTACCTCAGTGTGAGCAGTATTACCAGCCCCTACTACCTCAGTGTGAGCAGTATTACCAGCCCCTACTACCTCAGTGTGAGCAGTATTACCAGCCCCTACTACCTCAGTGTGAGCAGTATTACCAGCCCCTACTACCTCAGTGTGAGCAGTATTACCAGCCCCTACTACCTCAGTGTGAGCAGTATTACCAGCCCCTACTACCTCAGTGTGAGCAGTATTACCAGCCCCTACTACCTCAGTGTGAGCAGTATTACCAGCCCCTACTACCTCAGTGTGAGCAGTATTACCAGCCCCTACTACCTCATTGTTGACTGATGAGTCAAAGTTCGCCTGTGGGCATCTTTCAAGGTTACAAAAGGTAACCGTGTGTTATTCAATGTTATTAAAATGTATTGAATGTTGTGGAAATGTTTGTGTTTTCTCGCCTGAGGTTGTAGGCACGTCTATATGGACAGCCTCGCGTGGTGCTTGATCGGAGCACTGTGCCGAGGGCTGTTTAGTGTTTGTTGAATTTATACTAGCTGCACACATAACCAATTGTTATATTATTTATGCACGTGTGATTCCTGTTTAATTAAGCATCCTCATAATACCTGCTTTCTTGGCCCCCATCAAATTTAAATTTAATTGGCTTAACCAATCACAGTAATTTCAATAAAAATAAATTAATTTAACTTCCCAATAAAGGTTGTCGTGTCTTTTTATTTCTCCGCTATGTTAGTGTTAAGTTGGTGTAGTGTCACTGGGAGCTCACACCCATCACACATGGGACGTTTACTACCAGCTCCTACTACATCAATGTGAGCAGCACTACCAGCTCCTACTACCTCAGTCTGTGCAGTAATATTTACTTGTTTTATCCATGACGTCATTTTGTATGAAGACATGTTTTAAATAAACATTGTTAAATTATCAGTCATAAAGTTTATATTAATTTTAGTCACTTCTCTCTCCTTTAACGCCATGAGTAATTTAATAATCTCTATGTGTTGTATCTCTTATCAAAGTCTATAACCGTCAAGTCAACAAGTGTGGGGAGAAGAAGAAAGGATGACATTTTATAAACCATGTTGGGATGCAAGGATGCAGAATAATGAATGGGGAATACATTGTATAGGCCTCACTAACCTCTGTGTGTGTATGTGTGTCTATATATATATATATCAGGGTTGCCGACTCTCCCGGAATGTCCGGGAGACTCCCGAAATTCGGGCAGTACTCCCGGTATCCCGGGAGAGCCAGC
>WWET01002505.1:14099-25303 GCA_011038615.1 Limnodynastes dumerilii
CCTCTGTTCTTATTATATGTTTGTATTATGTGTGTTTATGTTGTCTGGAGTCTGATTTTTAGGACACATGAAATATGTACTGAATAAAGAATTTTTCTATTGATACAAATTGAAGTTGTGATTTGGTGTGCAATCGTATATGTGGTCTTTAAGGTTCCTTGTTGGATTCTTTATATTCTTCTTTTAGCTCCATGTTGAGCTACACAAAAGCCACAGCGAGGAAAGAAACAACTGTATAGAATGAGAGAACAAACTAATATGACCTTTCAAATGTATTTTCTTTAGCTAACTATGAATGATAAAAATAGTAAAGTGCCACATAGCCATGTGTTTATTTGTGGCATCATTAAATGTCACCTTTTCATTTCATGTGCATCACAGATCACATGTAGGTGCACCAGCAAAGTTAGTGGTAGGAGGGTGGTTGCTCCTATTGTGAGGTCTTCCAGCACACCTGAACCCATGCCAAGCAATAGTGTCCCAAGCCACAAGTAATGTTACAGTTTAAAAGCACCTTTCACAATCTGGAGCAGGGAGGGGAGACACTTTAAAAACAAAATGAATATTCCCATACTAAATACACCAAAATAAGAATAATAACAAGTTTAAATTTCCAGTCTAATAATATCCTAAGGAGGTGCTACTCACAACCTGGTATACTAAGACAGGAGACGAGAGAGGTTACAGGGGAGTACACAATCTAGGAATATGTTATTAAAATTCACAATCATTTCAAACATGTAACAATGATGACAATGGTTACTTACCTTACAAAATAACTTTCCCCTCGTACCCAATTAAGTAAGACAGATAAAAAGTGAAAAGCCTATTCCCACCCACCATGCATATTTTGTATGCATGATTAGTATGCCCACCCCACAGGCGGAAAAGATTGCTGCACAGAATGAAGTATTGGTTGGCTGGCTATGTTTTGATGTGGAAATTCTTGTATTGTGTATGCTGGCGACCTGTCGTTAATAGCGCTTTTTTTTTTTTTTTGCACAAGTCTGCTGCATACCATGTTAAAAACTAACTTGCTCTACCTATTATAGGTAAGACACTTCTCTCTCCATTATACCCCTCTGTGCAACTATCCCCTCTGTAACACCCCTTTCCTCACTGTCCCTCTTTTATACCTTTGTGCTGCACTGTTTCCTCTATAATACCTCTGTCTCCCCCACTGTCCCCTCTATTCTCCTCTCACCACTGTTCCCTTGATCCCATCCCCCATTGTTCCTAACCCTGTCTCTCATTTAATTTCTTTCTAAGCTCCCTTTCCTGATGCTCTTTTTTTTCACCCACCACCATTTAATTATTCATCTAATCTTCTCTTGGTATTTTTTCTCAGCTTCTTTACTTGTTCATTCCTGATCACACACATAGACACATCAATATTGCCAGCTGCGTGATTTGCTGCTCTTCTCACTGACAACATCAAGAGAAAAAATTTACAGTACTGCTATGATTGGAACAGAGAACTGACATTTCAGACAGGCAGGGTCATCAGACAATACTGATGAGCATGCTTGTATGAAATACTAGCTTTAAGTCTGACACATGTGTGGATGTGTGACTGTCATTCTCCTAAGTTCACTGTATTGTGACTCTCAGCACTTCTGATGGTTGATTGATACTATTCACTGAGGGCTGGGAACACATTTCCGAGCTCCCTATTCTTGTTTGTGGTAGGTCTAGCTCTGGCTGAAGGTACCCAGTATTCCAAGATGATGATGACCAGCATTGAAGTGAACTGTAGTCATATTAACAGATGTATGAAAAACTTGATATGATTGCAGGGCTGGATTAACAATGGAGCTGATGGCACTACAGGCCCAGGTCTACATCTGAAAATAGGCCCATCAAGATCTCATTAATATGATTAATCCAGTGAGCTAAGTAATTTTCTGTACTTGGACCAATGCTATTTAATATCTTTATAGGTGATATTGCCTGTGGTATCAATTGGAAAATATGCCTTTTTGCAGATGACACAAAGATATGTAACCGGGTAGACACACCAGGAGGAGTACGCAAAATTAGGGATGATCTAGGTAGACTGGAGGAATGGTCAAGAGTGTGGAAACTTCAGTTTAATGCCAAAATATGCAAAATCCTGCACTTGGGACACAAAAACCCAAAAGCTCGATATATCCCTAATGGTACTACATTAGAAACTACTGAGGATGAAAGGGATCTAGGAGTCATTATTTCATGTGACTTAAAGGTAGCCAAGCAATGTAACAAAGGAATAAGAAGAAAGGCAAGTCAGATGCTTGGTTGCATAGGGAGAAGAATTAGTAGCAGAAAGAGAGAAGTAGTGATGCCCCTTTATAGATAGTTGGTATGGCCTTACCTAGAACACTGTGTTCAGTTCTGGAGGCCATATCTTCAGAAAGACAATAATACATTAGAGACTGTGCAAAGAAGAGCAACTAAAATGGTCCATAGCCTGTGTCACAAAATATACCAAGAAAGGCTAGAAGATCTAAACATGTATAGCTTGGAGCAGAGAAGGGAGAGGGGGGATATTATATCAGCTTTCAAATATATGAAGGGTTGTTATCGGCTAGAGGAGGGTGGCATTTTTCAAGGGAAGAGGTGTAATAAAACACGAGGCCATGAATATAAACTGGAAGGTGGTAGATTCACAGGATATGTGTGGAAAAATTACTTCACTGAAAAGGTGATAGATAAGTGGAATAGCCTGAGGTAGTTGAGGCTAACATCGTAGAACAGTTTAAACATGCTCGGTATAAATATAAGGATATCCTAAATCTCAAACTAAATTGAGGGTAAATAGGGTCTAGGGTCAGACTAGTTTTAAATAAACAACTGGGCAGACTGGATGAGCCATGTGGCTCTTATCTGCTATCACTTTCTATGTTTCAATGTCTATTTCCACAAACGTCCTTGGTATTAAGCATGTTATTTAAATTAGAGGTATTTTTCAACTGTTTAAACAAGGAACTTCCATAGCAAATAGTGATCTTTACCATTTTATGGAGAAATATTTTCAATCAGGGAAACTTTTTTGCATGTATTTATTAACAATTTTTATATGATCCAAGAACATATGATATAGTGCAGTAAGTTATCATTATCAGACTAGGATCAAATAAAAAAAACTAAAGTATAAGACATAGCTGAAAAAGAGACCGCTGTATGTGCTTATATTGCATTCTATTTGCATATATAGCCATTTGGATTTAAACCATCTGCAAAACCAACATTTTGTCTTTGTGAGCTGTCTTAACTCAAACATTAAGTTGAAATAACATAAGTAACAGCAGGGGATAGTTAAATGAGGCATATGTAATGCTAACTAAATGGTTATGTTTGGCTGGTGGAAAACTGAATATGTACAGCATTATTTTTAAGCTTCTTTTTTGTTTCCATTTTGGCTCAGGGGTTGTTTTAAAGCATTACTACCCTCTAGTATCCTGGGTTAAGTCACTTGACATAAGCTCTTACTCTCTCCCTAGCTACCTGACAGTCCGTGGTTTAAAACATAGAAATTGCCTGCTGATTGTTACGAGTCGTTGCGCTCTCATGGCGGTTCGTGAAGCAGCTGCTTCTTAAGTACGGTTTTGAGAAATGACCTACCACACATGTGTAGTAGGTCATTTATGCAATCTATGTACCACTTAGGTATGTAGATTGCCTCAGTGTCGTCTTTACCGCACAGAGTAGTTTAGGCAGAAGGTGGCGTGCTAATGCCGCCTTGGGGAGGTTTTAGTTAGAAGTGGTAGTGGGAGGGATTTAGATTAGCCGGGGAGGGCGAGGGGAGACTTTCCTTGTGTGTATTTTCCTTCTTAAGAAGGAAAATATGAATGGTTACTTAAGGAAGCCCTAGGCCACTCTTAAGTGCCATAAGGTTCCTAAAAATGGGGGCTGGTCAAGGGTCAGTACAAGTAAGTTAGGTGCGCACCTAATTCACTCTTAATTATGAATACGGTCCTTACTTACTAAATCTCTTAACTCCTTTCATTGTTTCCATTTTAGTGTCATTTCTGCCAGATCCGTAATTAAGGAAAAGATTCACTTTAAAGTAGGGTAAGTGCCCTGCTCTCTAATGTTAGATATTGTAAATCAGAAATTCCTTACATTAGCCTCTGTTGCATAGGCTACGTATGGAATTCCTTTGTAAATCAGGATCTTGCCCATTAATACTATACTCAGTCTTTGGATTTTTAAATCCTGAGTACATGATTTTGTAATTTTTTTTTTGTTGTTTCTATGATGAAAATTCCTCAATCCTAGATTGTCAATATTTTGGTTTACGCCTCCTGGTATGTCTACCCTGTTACCTATCTGTTCGTTATTTGCAAAAACAAAAAGCAATATTTTCTATTTCAATATAATTTCAAATGGCACAAAGATGTTAAAATATTAAAGACTGGTAAAGATACAAATCCCTTAGGAACACCTTTGGTAACCTTTCTATCTCAAGAATGTATTTCATTTATTACAAATATCTTTTGTCCGTCATACAAACAAGATCATAATAAACACAACAATCTTTGAATCTAACTTTAAGCTTTCCTGTTTAATTAACAGTCTGTGATGTTATAAGATACTGTATTCCAATATCTCTTAAACTATTATTTTAGAAAAGCCATAGCTATAAATTTTAGCGCCAGGGGCAAAAACAGAAAATGGTGCCCAACCAGTTTAACCTTAAAAATGAATTTACTGCCGCCCCACTTCGACTTTGCACCCTGGGTGACCGTCCCTATAGCCCACCCCTAGTTATGGCCGTGTACCTTAGTCACACAATGGTCTTTAATATTTTTTTATAGGTTCTCCCACAGCTTTGGGATACACTAACTTGTTGTATTTGAGATATTATATAAATCATTTGTACTCTCTAGCACATATCTCTTGAACTGGAAAGAGAGAGTGACAGCCACAAAATATGTATTTTTATTTTTATTCTATTACATTTTTTCTTTATTAATTTAGACGTGAACAATGCCAGATAATTATTTTATAGCTACTCTTCTCATTGTTCTGAGATGGCATGGGCATGCTCTCGAACAAAATGAATAGCACTTACTAGCACCAGTGAGATCAGTTGCATGCGCCGAATATCCCCCTGCCATAAATAAGAAAAATTACCACTGAACACCACTGAGGATAATAGTGCAAGATAATAAATAGCACAGAGTACATCAAGATACTTACCATTCCTGACATTCTTGAATGGTATATAACTGTCACAAGAATCACTTTTCCATTATAACTTAAATGTTGTAAGTGGAAAATAAAACTATAAAAAAAAATGTAATTAAATGTAAAAAAAAAAAAATCTCACTTTTTTTTTTTTTTTTGCAAAATTTCTTTTATATCATCCATCTTTTGCTTGCACAAATTTGATATCTATCCATGGTTCAAACACATAGCAATATCACTAAATCCTTTTCACTACAGACAAGACAATAAGGTAACAACTTTTCATGCTTTGTTAACTGATTTTGAGTAGTTGTCACAATGAATGTGTGTCACGCAACCAAAATATCTACCACACTTAAAATAAATCCTCACTTACGGTTTTTGGGAAAAAAAGCTGCATTGTGCTGCAAAAACACTGAATTAGCTCAGGTTCTCCATGTATAATGGTAAACAAGGTCTTACATTTGTATGTGCAACAATTATTTTTCATCACATTAGCTATGATGGAAATTTAAAATATGTACTACATCTTATTTTCCTTTTGTGTACTATAAATTCTTGTGACCAAGATTACAATTGTTTTTAAGGATCTCTCATATCATCTTTTGGATGAGTTGGATGACTATAAAAAAAACATTCTTTATTTTTTTGTTTTACATTTTAAGGTTTCAGAATGTAATCCGATATGATATGAGCTAATTTGGTAATAAAATGTACTATTTTGAAGATTTATATCACCAATGAATTGCCACATGTTTTATATTTCTTCAATTTTCAGAACAAAGAACTTGACAACGAAAAATATAAAACCATAGTTGAAACTTGAAGAACATTAACATTTCCTATAACCATGGTACTCGGATCTTTCCTTGGAGAGAACCAACTACTTCTACAGCTAAAGAATCACCAATGCATTGTCACACAGGTAAAAAAAATCTATTTGCATATAAATAGAATGTTGTCTCAGAATCTCACACTGCCTCAAAAGCCCATAGGAACAACCTATAGTCTGCATTAAATTGATTTCCTTATTAGCAAGTTCTTCAACACATACAATAGATCACTTTAGCAAGTACGTGTCAGAGCATAAGATTTATGAGATCAAAAATCACACCAAACTTTCAACTGTTATCTTTAACATGAATTTAAACACAATAAAAAGGTGTATTCAGAGGGATTGACATTTATAGTATTTTCTACTTAAAAAAAATGCATTGTTATTGATATCACACTACTATGTGCTTAATCATTTATTATCTTTAGCATAAAAAGCAATATGCACAATATACACTACAGAAAGTAAAATTTACCCATCCACCTTTAGAATGAAATAGAATGTAGTTTAAATGAGAGTGCGCTGCTGACATTTGGGATATAATAGGATCTCCTTGTCAATTGTCACCTTGTTTAAATGAAACATTTGTGAGACTATGAGATCAATTTAGGTCCTTTATGTTCAGATGTTATAAGGGAATGTGTTACAATGTTAATAGTGTTCTAGAAAATGGGAAAGGGGTGTTGGTAAAAAAAAAAAAAAAAAGGATCATGAACTACAGTGTGTATTCTACCTCTTTTAAAAGTAGGCCTGATCCAGAACAACGCTTCGGAGCGAATTTACGCGTGGCGGAGACGTAAAATCGCTGTTTTGCACGCACTGCGCATGCGCGCCATAGAAAATACGCACATTAACGTAGCGTAATTGTGAACGTATGGGTCATTCACGTATGTGTCACGTAAATACTTACGTGTGGGCGTGCCAATTTTACGTTACTCCAAAATACGTCTGAAATACGTGAAGTAGGCGGGTGGTTGTATTTAAAGTGTACAGTATGGGCGTGCTTAGCTGCGTAAATTCGTGTTGCCCATACGTACGTGTGCGTATGACTGCGGTTACGTTGGCAAAAGTTAAGGTAGGGTTTGGAAAGCGTATCTTGAGAAAATACGTACGTTCGAGGGGTGTGCCGAGGGGAGTGTAACGAATTTACGCGCACGAAAATACGCTATGCGAATAAACGTACGGTAAACGTAGTTCTGGATCTACCCCAATGCCTGTAAATATACAATTTAATTGGTATTAAAATGAAAAGAAAAAAATTACATTTATTCAGGAAAGACTTTAATTTCCAGCTTGGTCTTCTTTTATTGTTATGGGAATGGCAAACCGAGCCGCGGATTCTAACTACTGACCAGGTTTTCACAACAGCCCCTGATGGTGGGGACAGATTTGGATGCAGGCCAGCAGCAGGTTGCAGCCCCCAATGTCCGCTCCCAATGTACTTTGATGCACAATGTCCGTTGCTCAGAGACTGTATAGATGAAACAGAAATGATTGGATGTAATACTCAATAGCAGTGTGAGCAGATGACAGAACTCTAAGGCTGGTCGTCCACTGGAAGCTACTATGAGCTACTATGAGCGACTATGAGCGACTAATCCAAATCAACAGATCCTTACTTGCAGGCGTCCACTACAAGCTACTTTGCACAAGCGACTACAGGCGACTACAGGCGACGAGCGACTGATCCCTGAAGAATTGGATTAGTAGCTTGTAGTAGCCAGAACGTCAGGACGTCAAGATAGAGCCCTGCACCACACTCTGCACAGAATTTCCCCTGCGAAGCAAAGGAGAGGACTGGCCTGGAGACAGAGAGACAACAGTGGGAGACTCATCATCACAAAGCATCAGGTAAGTAGCTATTTTTCACATTTTGGGCAGCAATATATTGTATATAGGGGTTTATAAACTTACAATATATTATATATAGGGGTTTATAAACTTACCATGGGGTGTTTATAAAAGTTTGCAAGGGGGTTTTAGAACTTTGTATGGGGTTTTGTAAAGCTTGCATGGGGGTGGTTTCACTTTGTATGGGCTTTTTTTTATATTTGCAAGGGTTTTGTTTTTTTAATAAGTTTGCAAAGGGTTTTTTAGTTTGCAAGGATTTTTTTTAAGTTTGCAAAGGGGGGTGGTTTGTTTGCAAGGGGTTTTTTTTTGGTTTTTTTTTATGTGGGGTTTTTTAGTTTGCAAGGGGAGTTCTTCACTTTGTATTTGCTTTTTTTAACATTTGCAAGGGTTTGTGCAAGTTTGCATGGTGTTTTATTTAGTTTGCATGAAAGTATTAATACGGCTAACATAACATTCCATCCCTTACAGCATGGATGCTGAAAAATTAATTAGTGTGGTACATGACAGAACACCGTTGTGGGACATGAGGGATAAGCGGTACCACTGTCGTGATGTTCAAAGAAAACTGTGGGCAAAAGTTGCACAAGAAATGAATAGTAACGGTATGTAATAATTTAATACAATAGATATTTATTAACAATTTATTATTTAACAATATGTATTATTAACATTGAAAATTAACAATATAATAATTTCTTCAAGTGCTTGGTTCATGTTCACAGAAATATGCCAGAAATTTCTCTCTGATAACATAACTGGCATTTACTCCCCTATTTTGTCCTTGTGAAGCAAATCTGCTTTGTGTTTCCGGGGTTTCTGTGTTTGAGGCTTGATAAGACGTCACAAGCTGCTGTTCACCTTCCATGTCAATGACAATGTTATGAAGCAAACAAATGCATTGAATTATCATGTCGTCGGAATCGGTTTCAACCTCAATACCCTTTTGAATCAATCGCCATTTGCTGCTCATGATTCCAAATGCACATTCTATTACTTGCCGACCTTTTGACAGACGCTTATTAAAAATAGTTTCTGATGGTCCAGCTTGTGCTGCTGGAAAAGGACGCATTAGATAATTTTTCAGAGGATATGCTTCATACCCCAAAAGAACATGTGGCACTTTAATATTTGTTCCAGGCAGTGCGGCAAGTCGTTGCACACCTAGAGCACCTCTTTCAAGCATTTTTGATAGATGTGAATTTGAAAATATGCCACCATCACTCTCCTTTCCATGTGCTCCCACGTCAATTGCAAGAAACTTGTAATTGGGCCCAGCTACACCTTGTAATACTATGGAGAAGAACTGTTTATAATTTCGGTACATGCTGCCGGAATGTCGTGGATTTCTTATGCGCACATGTTTTCCGTCAATGCAACCTACACAATTTGGGAATTTCCATTTATTCCAAAATAGTTGCACAATTGCCTCCATATCTTGATCAGTGGGGAACGCCATATGTACTGCATGCAAGTGGTCCCAAATCACCTTACATGTTTCATGTATAACTCTTCCCACCGTCACATCAGAGATTCTAAAGGAATATCCTAAGGTCTTGAATGAAGACCCTATCGCCAAGTATCTGTAATAAGACATATAACACAATAGTTTACTTCTCTCATTAGTAGGTACATTCATTACATTATGTTATATTTTTAATAAAAATAACAAGATTGCAAAAAAATCAATTTGTATACTGACAAACAATATCTTGTTTTATGTTTTAGTGGCTGAAGTTAAAAAGAAATGGAAGGGGCTTCGTGATGTATTTCGCCGTGAATACAGAAAGACATTCAGGTCTGGAGATGAAGCACCAGATGAACCTCTGTCCTCGTGGCCGTTCATAGAGCAAATGAGGTTTTTATCAGATATAATAGAACCAAGACAACTGAAAGGAAACCTACAATCTCCAGAAAAAAGTGCTTCTGGACAAGTTTCTCAAGAGTCGGATGTTAGTTTCAAACAAGGCGCTAATTCACCTTCTCCAGAAACTCCAAGCACTAGTGCAAGCAATTCGCAACCTTCCAACCCATCCCTTCAACCATCACTAATGGGACCTCACAGAACCGTCACCAACCAGGCTAAGCGCAAAAAAAATTGATAATAGCAATTCTGATTAAAAATTTCTAGAAATAGAGAGAGCTCAATTAAAATTATTTGCAGACAGCAATGCCACTAAGGCGGATAGTGATGCTCAGTTTTTGCTAAGTCTTCTTCCATATCTGAAGAACGTTCCTATTCATCGCAAATTGATTGTACGAAACAAGCTGCAGCAAGTTTTCATAGATGAGGACACATCTGCAACATCTACCCACACATCGTCTGCATATTCGTCATCATGGTCTATTCAATCCACTCCATCACCCGCCCCAACAGTTTATCAATCTCCTACACCCAACGAAGCTCATCCCCCCGACCCCACTGACGGTGATATGCGAGAATTTTTCATAAGCTTTCCTGTTTCACAATAATGTGGTCTGTAAGTGTTTTTTAACTAACATGTTTTCATACTTTGTATTTTGTAAGTTAATATTACCTTGTGTTGTGTAATTTTTCATCAATGTTTTCATTGCTTTATATGAAAAACATCATACCTACATTGGTTTTGATTCAATAAAACAAAAATTAAATACAATAAGTATTTTCTTACCTTAGAGTTACAGTTAGACGTTCTGCAGGTGTTATTGGCTCTCTGAAATTAGACACTTTGGTAATAGAAGGCTGTATGGCATTTAAAATGTACTCAAATGTGTCTGAGCTCATTCTATAATAATCAGTAAATTCCTGAGGATCCTTTAACAAATCACCATGCAGGTGATGGAATTCTCCTAATGAATCCCTTTTACAAAGGATTGGATTAACCCAACATGATCTGATTGTATGGGTTTGCCTCAGACGTCTTGTCAGATAGGGACTTTCCATAAAGTACATGTCCTCTGCATCCATTTTACAAAATGTCTGACACACCTCTGGAAAACTGCTTATTTATATTCTTCCCAGTCGCTCCTAGTCGCCTGAGTAGTCGCCTGTAGTGGAAGACCTCAGTCGCTCATAGGGCCTGATCCAGAGCTACGATGTAGCGCTGAGCATGCTAACGCTCAGCGTTACATCGCTGACTCCCCCTGGCACTCCCCCTGTGCGGGCGTATGGCCCCTTCCTTATGCCGGCTGAAGGCTACCCTAACTTCAGCCGGCGTAAGGAAGGGNCTGATCCAGAGATGTAGCGCTGAGCGTGCTAACGCTCAGCGTTACATCGCTGACTCCCCCTGGCACTCCCCCTGTGCGGGCGTATGGCCCCTTCCTTATGCCGGCTGAAGGCTACCCTAACCTAACCCGGCGTAAGGAAGGG
>WWET01002505.1:29632-51200 GCA_011038615.1 Limnodynastes dumerilii
AAGACTTTACAATATATTTTGGCAGAGAGAACTTTACATTCAGTAAATGACCCATCGGTTACAGGGTCCCTTAATTAACATTGTAAGCATTTCAACTTTTTATTTTAGTAGAAAGAAATGTGGTAAACATCCTGAACCTCATTGTTGGATCAATGCAACCCATTTTTAAAATTACTCGGCTTATAAAATAGTAGATTGTTTAGTAACCTTTTTATTGTTGATGTCTGCCATGAACAGTTGAACAGTTCAAAAGGAATTTGAAGTTAATGCTGACTTGGACATGTCTCATTAATTTTGCTTCACCTTGTTTGAGTAAAACTGGGAAAGCCTTTCTTGGTCCAAAGACTTGCTACAAATATAGCCACATTATTTTAATAGGTGGAACGTTCCAGAAATGGCAGCAGATTTTTCTACTGGTATCTCATTATCGGTGAATGACTACGTTTTAATTTTTAAAGCCCAAATTAAACTTTTTTAGTAGATAGCAAATGGTAGGCAATAAATCCATCAGGACAAATGTGTAACTATTTATTCTAATCAAATGTTTTATTTTTACTTAAATACAGTAATTATTTTATATGATTGCTGCTTATATTTCACATTTAATTTAGCCTACAGTACATAGTCACCCATGTTTTTATTTCTATTAATAGTTTCTAATATGGTTGAGTCATATTAGTCTGCAATTTGTTACTCTGCTGCTATAAAGCTTAAATGTGAATATCAGTTTTAGCATAAGGTTTGTACTTTTAAATCTTTTACTTTATATTCCACCAAAAACATGGGTTCCCTAAAAATACACACAGCCGAAAACTATTTTTTCTATTATTGTTGAATGTTGCTTATATTTTCTTCCTTAATAGAATCCTACAAATTTAATTTCCTGAACACATCTTGGTTTGCACAAGTCCATGTTTTGCTGTTGTTTGGATAATATTCTGTTTATTCTTTAATACAATGGGTTTTCATAAGCAGAAAGTTTTGTGTCTGCCTGTAATATATTCTGTTCCTCGGCAAGGAGGTGGACAGCAGAGCATCACTATGCTTAGAGGCAAAGACAAGTTTTGAGGAGAGGGAAAAGGCAAAGGGTAAAAAGAATCCATGACAACTGTTTAAAAAATGTTTTTTCCTACAGTGACTTAGACAATTAACCACTGCTTAAGACATATGAAACACTAGAGCAATACAGCAGAGTTGCCAACTCTCCCGAAAATCAGGCAGTTCTCCGTCAAATCTCCCACAGCGGACTTGAGGCTAGGATTTCATACAAATCACCCCCCAGCCTGGTAACACTATCATTCATTGTGTTTCTAGTGACTTGGTAAGATCTGATGATGCAATTATTGTTATTGTTATGGTACCCCCGGTTTACCCCGACAGGGAACCGGGGTGACCAAAGAGTGAGAGAGGAAAGAGCGGGTAACTCACCGGTTTGTAGAGCCTGATGTCGGTCTGAGTATTCGCTAGAGCCCCTGAAGGTGGGGATAGACTGGAGCTGGTGGGACTTTGTCAGGATATGCACCTTTAGAGAAAACCCGGGAGAGGAATAGGAAGAACAGATGGAATAAGACAGGACCAGCGTCAGCAAGAGGAGAAAGTGAGAGGAGACAGGTCAGAAGGATATGACCTGTAACAGACAACAAAAAACAGAAAACTATGACAAAAGACAGAAGAGAGGATGACGGGACAAACTAGACTGACTCAACGACTCACACACTCAGACTCACGGAAAATCACCTAAGGGATACAAAAACTTGCACTAAGGAGAGGATAGGATTAAAACACAAAGGTGAGCAACGCCAAGGATAAGAGAGGGGGAGTGACACAATAGGAATACAGGCTGGAACTAGGCAGGGCAAGAATGGGACACTCAAAATCAGAAGAATAATCAAAGAGGCACAAGGCAAAGAGAGCAGGCGATATGGACCCAAAAGGAAACTATAACCGGCACCTGCTACTAGCACTGGACACCATTTAAAATAGACCTGACCAATCAGAATTTGCAGAGAGTGCGCCAACGGAAGGAGCAGAGAGGTACCATGGCAACCAGGACGATTCCCCAGCACAGCCGACAGTGGAAGCAAATGTGCGTCTGTGTTGCCGTGGCAACGCCATAGCCGAGCGCCGGAAGCCGCAGGAAGCCAGATGCAATGTTCCAGAGCGGGGAGAAGGACGCCAGGACCGGAGGTGAGAGCAATAGGACGGAGGAGAGGTGAGTATGGAGGAGAGCTGGCGCTGCCCGACGGGAGGAGAGGTAAGATGGCGCTGTCTAACAGTCATCATGCACCACCCCCACCTCTAGTATTACTATGAAAATGACCATTGATGGCCTTCGAGGTGCAATTTGCATAAATCATGTCATTAAGCCTCGCCCCTGTATTGGCCTCTATATCTTCCCTCCGCGATATCCCAGAATCTCCTGGAGGGAAACTTTCAAAAGTCGACAACTCTGCAATACAGAGATATACAAAACTAAGATTACATACCGCTCATAATAGGTCCCATCTAAGTGTAAAAGGAGCGTATCAATCTTGCAAAAATTAATTAAGCAAGAAAGATACCCATCAGAGGCGCTTCAGCTATGATATCACTGATAAAACTAAAATATGAGAGCTATAATCGGTGTGAGTTCAATAATCGGCTGCTAAATTAAAAGGACTACTGCTAGTCCAAATATACAAACACTGAAAAAGTACTAATCAATACACATCATCCGATAATAGAGTAAAGTGCCAATCAGAATCTCAGACTACACAACGCTAAATCATATATAAGATGCCCTTAAATATATTGTAATTTTATTTAAAAAAAATGCATTTAAGATATAACTAACATATAACCAGTCTTATACTGGCCGGTAAAGATTTAGACAGCTGTCAAACCGATCTCTGGAATCCAATCAAAGTTGAAAAAGAGTGCTCAACATAAAATAGATAATAGGCATAGATCTAATGGCCCCAAATATTGTGTCCCCAGAATAAAGTAGGTTTCACACATCGGAGAACAAAACTGATAGTGAACGAGAGGGCACACTTATAATGAAACTCTGAGCACCATATACCGTTATATAGCAAGTCGATAATAGTTCACAAATGGAATTAGTACAAAGTGACTCTGATAACAAGCCATCCTGGTGCAATTTACTAGTGAGTGTGCAGCAGTCTATGGAGAGAACGCCATTATGCGATGATATATACTAGTTACTGACTGGCAATATAGTTCAGTAGTAAGACTCTTCAGGGTAGAGTTATAATCCTTATCCCACCATAGCAGAGCATCTTAAGAAGCCTCCAAATGTATGCACATATCATATGTTAGAACTCACTGTTGTAGATAAAAATACCTGTGTGCCTTAAACGTGATTAGTGCACCTGTCTGATCAGCTCACAGCAGGAGATTTGTGCTCCAAGAGATCCATGGGTTAATATAGTCAATCACTTGTGCCACTCTCCATGCTCATTCAAAATACTATTAAGTACCATTGTAAGGAAATCCAAATAGATCCTTAGAGAAGTAACAAGTAATAGATCAATCCTCAACAATTGGCGTACAATGATGCATTTCTCTGCATTATATATGGTTTCATCAGAGGGAAAACAAAGGTTTCAGCAAGGTGCAAGTTATTTAAAAATTATTCAGCCCATCAATCCTCCAGTCCTTATTATTCCAGAAGCTTCTTAGGTATGAATACAGCCCTCTAACTCTACTCTAAAGAGTCTTACCACTGAACTATATTGTGGTTAAGTAACTAGTACAGTGCATTCGAAAAGTATTCACAGCACTTCACTTTTTCCACATTTTTTTATGTTACAGCCTTACTCCAAAATGGAATAAATTATTTTTTACCTCAAAATTCTACACACAATTCCCCATAATGACAACGTGAAAAAAAAATTTGGGGAGATTTTAGCAAATTTATTAAAAATCAAAAGCTAAGAAATAACATTTACATAAGTATTCACAGACATGAAGCTCAAAATTGAGCTCAGGTGCATCCTGTTTCCACTGATCATCCTTGAGATGTTCCTACAGCTTTAATGGAGTCTACCTGTGGTAAGTTGATTAGACATGATTTGGAAAGGCACACATCCAGCTATATATAGGTCCCACACTTGACAATGCATGTCAGAGCACAAGCCAAGCATGAAGTCAAAGGAATTGTCTATAGACCTCAAAGACAGGATTGAGGCACAAATCTGGAGAAGGGTACAGAAAAATAGTTCTAAACCACCAGGACTCTTGCTAACGCTGACCAACCATCTAAACTGACTGATTTAGGGAGATTTGGGGGTGATTTGGCCCTAGTCAGGGAGGTGATCAAGAACCATATATATATATATCCAGGATATACGTCAAAAGCATCATCAAATATTATACATGCAATCTTATAGACGTACTTTTAAACCATATATCAAACCAAGCTTATTTATCTACCACTGGAGGCATAGCACACAGTATGTTCATATTAGGGCTCAAGGTTGGTTCCTCTGATCTAATTAATTAATAAATTACATTTTTTGGATGAACTTATGGTCCAGAGGGAAGTTACCCAAAGCTCTTCTTTCGCAATCTACCCAAATCTTTCTTTCCGCAGTCTTTTCCCAGTCTTCCAGCTGAGCCAAAAAACAGGCCTCCTTATACTTAATCAAGTTAGGCAGAGCGAGGCCACCGTGTTTCTTGGGAAGGGTTAGATGTCCCAAGGCAGGCTTAGAAGGGCACCATTTCCACACATACTGGGTCATACATTTATAAAGCGTGTCCATAAACGCTTTAGTTAGTAAGTAGGGGATAGTTCTAAAAGAATACTGTGTTTTAGGGAGGATTTTGAATGCAGCTACACATCCAAGCCAGGAAATTTCAAATGGGGTCCACTTCTTAGTGAGAGCTTTAGATGAGATTGTCAAGATATGGATGCATGTCACTTTTCCATATATATCTATACTGCTTGGCTAACTTAAGTCTAATAGGTTTGGGAAGATTAATAGAAAGGACTTGAATATATTTAGTCTATACAAGGAAGCATAGGAAAATTGTTCAAGATATTATGCAGAAGGGGCAGGGTTGTTATCGTGTCTGTGATAAATAATAAGATGTCATCGGCAAAAAGACTGAAAAGTCCTAAAAAAGGCTGAAAGTCGCAATGCAATTGAGGCCGGAGTTCTGCGAAAAGTGCTACTGCGCATGCACAGTAATTTTGGAATGTAATCTACGTTACTTCTTGCAACGTAGATTGCGTACACGAAGTTTTAAAGACCATGTGTACGCAATCTACGTTGCAAGAAGTAACGTAGATTACGTTTTAAAATTACTGCACATGCGCAGTAGCACTTTTCGCAGAACTCCGGCCTCAATTGCATTGCGGCCGGAGCTCTGAATCCGGCCCCATGTGTCCATGGCCAATGTAAATATTAATGGGAAGAGGGGGCAGCCCTGATGGGGTGTGGGTCCTCAGAAAGAACGGCCCTATTTCGATAGGGCCGTTTTCTCCCAGCCAGTTCAAATAGCAATCGATCCCTGGAGCACCGAACACGGTGCTCCGAAAAGGTAAGGCTTTTAACTACCCCAACCCTTCCCCTAATTCTAACCCTAACCCTCCCTTTACATTACCCTAACCCTAACCCACCATCTTCTGCAGCCTGACCCTAACCCTCCCTTTCCTGCAGCCTGACCCTAACCCTCCATCTCCCGCAGCCTGATCCTAACCCTCCCTTTCCCGCAGCCTGATTCCAACCCTGGAGAGGTTAATCACCTTTCCCATGATCCGGGTCCTGCGGTAGGGGTGGTAGCCTCGATCAGCATACTCACCCATTCTAAAAAACAAATATCTAAAATGGAGGGGTATTTGAAATAGGGACATCTGAAAAGGAACTTTTGGATGTCCCTATTTCAGAAATCCTGACGGGTACTGTTAGTTATTTTAAAACTGAAATATATGAAGCCATTGCTAAAGACTCTGGTTGCTTGGCTACTGTATAACACTAAAATGGAATGTAGGATTTGATCATTAAACCCAAACCGTACCAATACTTCAGTCATATATCCCCAGTGGAGCCTATCAAAGGTTTTTTCCGCATCAGGAGATAGTAAGAGCAGCTGACACCCATCTCTAACAGCCATTTCAACCAAGTTAAGAACCCTAGGAGTATTATCTGAGACCTGATGACCTACAACAAACCCAACTTGGTCATGGTGAATAAACCGGTTAGAAGGGGAGCAATACGATTTGCAATTAGTTTGTTGAGAACAGTTCCTTATAGGAGTGACTTTGTACTAATTTCCATTGCTGAACTATTTTCGACTTGCTATATAACGGTGTATGGTGCTCCCCTCCCCGCAGCTTACCCGTAAGGGCCTCATTTACTAAAGTCAATTTTTGGCGATTTTTAGCGGCGATTTATTGATCACCACATTTACTAAAGGAAATATCGCTGTGATTTGTAACTTAGACAAATTGCCATGAACTAGTACTATATGCGCCAGTATGCTAAGTGTTAATAGCTTGCTGTGGTATACATTTTTAAAATTAAAATTGATTTTTTTTACATTATTAAATAACCTTTTTAACCTGGGCATACTGTGCGGCAATTTTTACAGGTAAATCGCCATGATTTTAAGCACAAGATCGCGGCGAATTATCGTAGAAAAAATGGCATTCAAATATAAATTGCCAGTCAAATACGTCCCTTAGTAAATTTTTTATAAAAAAAAAAAAATCGCCGGAAATTCGCAGTGATGACTGGCGATGTATAATCGCAGCCAAAATACAACTTTATTAAATGAGGCCCGAAGACTCCCTATAAACTGCTATTCCTTATAGACTCCCCTATAATACTAACCTGTCTGATCCAGTGCGGCGGTGATTTCCAACTGAATGAATAAGTAAGTATGCCAATCGGCATACTTACCCATTCATTAATAAAATTAGCTTTAGGCTGTCTCTTTTCCGGAAACATCATTTTCAAGGCGGTGACTGCATCCTCTGGGCTGTTAATAATCACATCCCAAATGGTTAGACCACTATCAAAGCGGTGTACATTTTTTCTTACCCCTCTCCTTGCAACATAAATGTGCAAATGACACCCCACACTTTCACAATAAACACTTTGAAAATAGTAGCACAGCAATAAGTAGATAGAACTTGTGCAATACAGATGTATTATATTATATTATTATACTATAAATTTGAGAAATAAAAGTAAATTTTTATCATATTACAAAAAAAAATGCTATCCCCTGCTAGAGTATGCCCTATAAACTACTCATGTTTACTTTGTTGTGTTCAATTTATTTCAACATGTACAGGAGCACTATATTACTCCTATGTTGATTTCTATGGGAGTTTTCTCTTTAGACATTTTGTACCTATCTGCAGTTTGCACCTATTGACATTCTGACAGTCTATATTTTAAGTTGTTAACAATCTGAGCTTTGACATTTTGACCTGTCTATATTTTCTACCTGTCA
Source organism: Limnodynastes dumerilii (assembly GCA_011038615.1). Taxonomy (NCBI): domain Eukaryota; kingdom Metazoa; phylum Chordata; class Amphibia; order Anura; family Limnodynastidae; genus Limnodynastes; species Limnodynastes dumerilii. The sequence goes on from WWET01002505.1 coordinate 37,097, forward strand.
ACATTTTGACTGTCAATATTTTGTACCTGTCAACATTTTGACTGTTATCATAACAACAAGCACTAAGACTGGTTCAGAGGCGTCACAGAGGAGGTGCGGTGTTTACGGTCAACACCAGGTGTCAGTCTTAAATTGGGTGACAGAGCCTCCACTCTGTCAGCCCCTTTGATGAATTAAGTGAAAATTAAATAATTAAATCTGTACCAGGAGATAAACCTCTGTACAGACACAGCGCCTGGCTGACTCATAGCATGATTAACAGCTATGAGCCAGCTAGGCACTGTATCAGTGTCAGAGCTCACAGCTCCTCTGTAATTCCCTCCCTTTCCCTTTCTGCTAAAAATGTGTTTAAACCTTTCTTAAACATATCACTTAAATCTGTCATCACAACTTTCCCTGTCAGTGGATTCCATATCTTGACTGCCTTTACTGTAAAAAACCCCTTATCAATGATTGACTTGGCGGGTGTCCACTCTGGGTTCCCATGGACGTGATAGTGGTGATTCAGTGAGGTAGCGGAAGCTTAGAGCCTTAATATAGGCCCACTGAGTCAGTGGGCAAAGGAATTCAGGCTTGACATGGCTTGACCAGGAATACATATGAACTGGTGCAGACTTGACATGGACTGGACCAGGGGTGGAACTGGAGCAAGACTTGACATGGACTCGACCAGGACTGGAATTAAAGCAAGACTTGACTAAACCTGGACTGGGCCAGGAGTGGAACTGGAGTAAGACTTGACTGAACCTGGACTGGGCCAGGGGTGGAACTGGAGCAAGACTTGAATGAACCTGGACTGGAGCAAGACTTGACTGAATCTGGACTAGAGCCTTAATATAGGATTTGCTCATGAGTCAGTGGGAAAAGGAATTCAGGCTTGACATGGCTTGACCAGGAATACATATGAACTGGTGCAGACTTGACATGGACTGGGCCAGGGGTGGAACTGGAATAAGACTTGACTGAACCTGGACTGGGCCAGGAGTGAAACTGAATCAAGACTTGACTTGGGCTGGATCAAGTAACTTGAACTGGAACAGGGTTAGACTTGACCTAGGCTAGACCAGGTGACATGAACTGAAACAGGATTAGACTTGACCTGCGCTGGACCAGGTGACATGAAATCTGCAGACAGCTGAGGTCTTAAGGCTGGAGCAATACACTGCAGTCTGTTGAACAGGATTAACAGTCTGCAATAGCAGAGGTCTTGAAGCTGAAGCAATACTCTGCAGTCTGTTGAACAGGATAACAGTCTGTAATAGCAGAGGTCTTGAAGCTGGAACAAAATACTGCAGTCTGCTCTCTGCTGGCAATGGTAATCAGGCTGATTGCTGTAGCTGAGCAGAAAGATGCAAGCTGAAGCCTGAAATCAGAGTTCTCATAAGAATCAAGACAGGAACTAGGCACCCTGAATGAACAAGTTGTTCTAGCACTGAGGACTCTCTTGGTTTAAATAGAGCATCTCTGACCTGGATTGGACAGACAGGTCATGTGCTTCTCCTGGCTTGCTGCTGCAGATCATGTGCTTCTCCTAGCTTGTTCCCGGTTGGCTGCTGTAGATCATGTTCACAGATCCAAGATGGCAGCACCCATGCACTGGAGGACAGCAGCATTTGATGCCAGAAATATACAGGGAAGCATGCATTGGACATCATGGATGGAGCTGCCACTACTGAGAATAGCATCTCCCTGGAGGCAGAAAGCATCTCCCTGGAGAGAGCCACTGACAGGAGGCTCTTGACGTGGTAAGTCCTCCGTTTTGTGACACCCTTTCCTTTGCTGGTTGTAAAACTTTCTCTCCTATAACCTTAGTGGGTGTCCCCTATAACTTCCCTATAACTTTCCATGAAAGTTTTCTGTATTGATTCATAATATATTTTTATATAGTAATCTTATCCCCTCTTAGACTGGCCTGCCTGTTGTAATAGTTCATTGACTGCACACCTTTTATCAATTTTGTCACCCTTCTCTTTTTATGGAGTAGAGTGTTTATACGTCTTTTTTATGGAGTGGTGTCCAACTATACTGTATATAGTGGCAATATTATGTTGTTTTCCCTTAAATCAAAGGGTGAGTATTCTCTACTTACCTTAAAAATCTGAAAAATTTGATAACAAAGATTTTAGGAGTGATGTAAATCACTTGTAAATAGCATGTCCCTTATGTCACCCAGTACAGTAAATTATTATGTTACCCCATGGACATCCAAACAAACCAGACCATATAGTATCTCAACCATCTTGGATCAGTTGTGATTTACCTGGACATGAATGTTCTAAGGCAGCGGTTAACAAACTTTCTCAATTTAAGGCACTCTTAGGGGGTCTATTTACAAAAAACAATTTCATTGAAATCGTCACAAATCGCGTGATTTGAGCCTCTGAAGTGAAATCGCGGTATTCACAAAGGCTCAAATCGCGTGATTTGACTGGGGAAAAAAAATGGCAAAGGCAAACATCGCTGGACAGAAATCGTCCAGATGTTTGCCACTGAAAAAATAGGAGAAAAAAAAAAATCGCTTTATTCACTAAAGGCGGTTTGAAGAAATCGCCTTTAGTGTGATTTTAAATCACACAAAAAAAAAAATTGCAGCCAGAGAGTTGCGATTTCCGGCTGAGGTGCCGTCCCGGAGCATCAAAAACACATGTCAATAGAGTTGACGTGTTTTTGTGTGTAAAAAATCTAAGTGCAGCATGGCTGAAATCCTTAGCCATGCTGTACTGATAGAACTACAAGGCTCAGGATTGATGAGCCTTTTAATAATATCAGCGGCAGCATTAAGGATTCTAACCATGCGTGTGTCTGTGTAGTGTGTAAAAAAAAAAAAAATACAGTTAACATTAAACATACATTAAAGATTTACATAAAGTATGCATGTAAACAAGAAAAAAAACCTAACTGACATTGTACCTTACTGTGTGCACTTACCTGCAGTGGTCATCTCTCCTAAGCTATGTGTTATGTATGTAGTGTATTGTGTGTAATAAATAAAACTATTGGATCACTCACAGTTTGCTGTCATCTTTCATAGGAATTTCTTCTTGATGTGAAGATTTTTCATCAATTGATAGAAGTCTTCATGTTGATTGGAGTGTCAGCAGCAGATGTCCGGTCTTCTGATGTTGCCACGACGCTGCAGATCTTCTTCTCCGCATCGTGGCTGCTGCTTATGATGGTGAGGTTGCTAGGGGGCGGTGTTTTTATATAGAGATGACGTCAGAAACAGTAGAGGACCAATGTAACTGACGTCATCTCTATATAAAAACACTGCCCCCTAGCGACCTCACCGTCATAAGCAGCAGCCACGATGTGGAGAAGAAGATCTGCAGCGTCGTGGCAACATCAGAAGACCGGACATCTGCTGCTGACACTCCAATCAACATGAAGACTTCTATCCATTGATGAAAAATCTTCACATCAAGAAGAAATTCCTATGAAAGATGACAGCAAAGGGTAGGGTACAATGTTAGTTAGGTTTTTTTTCTTGTTTACATGCATACTTTATGTAAATCTTTAATGTATGTTTAATGTTAACTGTATTTTTTTTCCCACTACACAGACACACGCATGGTTAGAATCCTTAGCCATGCTGCCGCTGATATTATTACAAGGCTCATCAATCCTGAGCCTTGTAGTTCTATCAGTAGAAAATTTTATCTCTGCAGCGATTTGCCGTGATTTTTAAAGGGCTAATCGCGGAGGTTTTCTATTGAAAATCACCGCGATTTAGCACTTTTAAAATCGCTGCAACTCGCGTGATTTCATTTAAATCGCGGCAAAATCAATTCTTTGTGAATCCCGCGATTTAAAGGAAAAAATCGCGGCAAAATCGCTGCGAGATAAAACGATTTGAAATTGCAGCTTCAAATCGTTTTTTGTAAATAGACCCCTTAGTATCTCAATCATTTTTTAAAGACGCCCCTTATCCAAAAGAAACACTGAGCCGCCCTGCTTATTAATTACTTAGCTTCAAATGACTTAATAAGTATTTAAATGTTTAAATGATATAAATGTTTAATCAGTTAAATAAAGATAGAAAGGCTACAAGTGGCGCTTCTCGGGGATCTGTACTTAGACCAATGCTATTTAATATATTTATTGATTATACAAAGATATTTAATAAATTAGACACACCAGGGCCAGATTTACTAAAGGTGATTTTGTTCAAATCGCTAGTGTTTATAATTTTATTCTGGTGATTTAGAAATCTCAAATTTACTAAGGTAAAATGGCCCATTAATTCTCCATTGTTGAGCTACCTCTGACGATTTTTTCCATTCTTGAGATACAAATCTCAGATTTACTAAGGGGAGAGTGCACAACTCGCTGTAGAATGAGTTAAAAAGTGCCAGAGATAATAGAGGTGTTTGTGAGTATCGATTTCCCAGAAATCGGCACTCACTTTGTACAAAAAAAACCCACCTTTACAAAAAAATATCTTAGTAATAATAAAAATCCATGAAGCAGCATGCTGTTAACCCTTAGCATGCTACAGCACATAGTACTATAAGGCACAGCATGCCCTTATATTGCAGGGCTCACCCTAACCCTAAGTCCTCCCTGATGCAACCTAACCCTAAGTCCCCGGCTGCGCTTCCAAAAATGAATGGGTGGTGAGTATACGAATCGCATACTCCCTCACTCATTAAAAAAAATTCTGAAAGGGCTCTCATTCGAACTAGAGACAGCCAAAAAGCAACTTTCAGCTGTCCTTAAATCGCAATGCGAGCCCTCGCAGCGGGGACTCGCAACCAGTGGGAAAAGTGCGACCCAGGTTTTTCAACACAAAAAACCTGAGGGAGCCACGAACCACCCATTAATGTCAGGGCAGACCTGTGTCCCGGGACAACCCTGCAGTGTGAATGGCATCATTCCAGGGTTGGTGACTATAGACCTCAATCTTGTTTCAGTACAGTTTTTACCCATTTAAAAAAAAAAATTCCAAACCCAGGGGCAAAACCAGAACCAAAAACAATACATGATGAAGATATAGAACCAAAACTAAAGCACAGCTCATCTCTAATTGGAATATTAATGTCGTCTCAGAATGGAGTTCCGTTCCCCCCAATGAAAGTCAGACTTTTAAAATACAGACAACCAACAGCTAATTGTCAGCTGTCTCTGTTTTAAAAAATCTGCCTTATTAGAAAGTTTTTATAATGATTGAATAAGCACACTTAAATAATTTTTCGCCAACTTATCCATTAATTATCATTTTCAGCACCCGGCGCAGCACCTGACAGCACCTGACAGAAGACCCACCGCATCACCTGACCAGACAGGTTAGTGTAGAATGGAAGTCTTAGGCATATTTACACATTCATTCTTCGGAAACACCACCACAGATCTATTGCACCCGCCACAGACCCGATGCTCCAATTGGAGGTGAGTATGACTATGGTGAGACTTAGGGTTAGGCTGCAGGAAGTGGAGTCTTAGGGTTAGGCTGCAAGGAGGGTAGACTTAGGGTCAGGCTGTGGGGGAAAAGGAAGGTTATTGTCAGGCTGCAGAGAAGGGAAGGTTAGGGTCAGACTGAGGGGAAGGGAGGGTTAGGGTAATGTAAGGCAAGGGTTAGGGTAATGTAAGGGAAGGGATAGGGATAGGAAAAGGGTTTGGGTTAGATTTATACTAACCATTTACCGCAGCCTGTTCGTCCTGGGGAAGATCGATTGTTTTACCTCGAAAGAGAGGCATTCGCAGCTGTGACCCACACCCAGGCTATATTAAATTGCTTTTTAAATTTTTGAAGGGGTTCACAAACTCATTATCTTATAAATAAAATCATTGGTCTCTGTTTGTTTGTTTGTTTGTCTGTTTGTCTCTCTATGCATTTGAATTCAGAAAGCGCACCACACAACTTTATTAATTTACTCAAATCATTTTTGGGTGTCATCAGTCTTTAACATTGGCTTTATAGAGAAATATAGGCTGTAAGCTGCAGGTCATATGAAACCACTACTGACAGCCATTACAGCGGCTTATAAGAGAAATCCACCAGAGACTTTTTTTGAAAAATAAACATACACATTGCAATGAACAGGGATTCCCCCCCACACACACACATACACAAACACACCCCAACTGCAGATTTTTAAATACAGGAATTTTAAAGCAGAAATTAATAAACACACCCTAGTATTTATTAATATAGTGTTGCTTACATCAAATAAATCCCTGAAAGGATTTAAATACACAGTTTGGCAACATGGTGCCTCAGTGAATAGCACTTGTGCTTCACAGTGCTGAGGTCATGAGCTCAATTCCCAAACTAGGCCTTATCTGTGTGGACATACAAAAAGGAAGTTGCTCAGATCAATTTATAGATAAATACAAACAGGTGCATGAAACACAGGGGTAATCTGCTAGCAATAGAAACATAGGAAATGAAATGCCCCAGCAACAGTGCCATTAACAGATATCATTCTATCTGTAAAATAAAATGCAGAAATGTCCGTTACACATATTCTTAGCAAATATATGATAAGCCACCAGCCACCATCAAGGCCTTTCTGCTTATGGTGGTCCTAACTCTAACAATGAGAGAGTCCCAATGTTGGGTCATATATCTATGTTTTTAAATTGAGAGCAAACTTACCTCAGGAGGCACCCCTTAAAGCCTCCAAAACAGTTTCTGTAGAACAACAACTCTCAGCTGCTGCTCCCAGACAACCTCCTAAAAAGTATACACACAAAATGGAAGTTTCTCAGATCAATTAATAGGTAAGGGCAAACAGGTACATGAAAGGCAGGGGTAATCTGCTAGCAACAGAAACTAAGGAAAGAAAATGCCCCAGCAACACTGCCATTAACCAGTAATAGACTATACCATTCTATCTGTAAAATAAAACACAGAAATGTCCACACTTATCTGTGTGGCGTTTGTATGTTCTTCCCGTGACTGCATGGGTTTCTGCCCACATGCCAAAAACATACTGGTAGGTTAATTGGCTGCTGACTAAATTAACCCTATAATAATAAAGTTTGTATATTACAGGGACAGATATATATTCTATAGTTCAATACACCAGGGGCCAGATTTATTAATCTGCAGGAATGGAAAAGCGAAGATGTTGCCCAAAGCAACCAGTCAGATTCTAGCTGACTTTTCCAGAATGTAGGAAAGTGAGAGCTAGAATCTGATTGAATGCTGTAGGCAACATCTCTACTTTTCCATTCCCACAGCTTAGTAAATCTGGCCCCAGGTATTTGTTCTCATGTAACCCAGCAATTTCTACAGTACATATATACAGATATAGATCGAAATTTCAGAAGAACAATAAAGGAAACACAAAACTACAATACAATATATGAATTTTGGACAATACAGTGATTTTACAAAAACTATTGCATATATAGTCTCACATAGAGGGCTTGAATACCATTTTCTAATCCATTTTTCTGCTGGGCATGTAAAGTAGTGCTCCCTGTTCTTAATGTAAGCAATTTATGAAGGTATAATGTGTATTTATCACACCAAGCCAATAATGTATGGCTACTTTAAACAAAGTATGCTCTTTTTTATTGTACATCGTTCTAAATGCAGTTCAAATTGTACAATTTACCCTGCTGGGCATAATGTGCATTTAAAGCTTTAGAAACCATATGATTAGCATAGAATTTAGAACAAAACCTAACTCATTTTAGACTCTGTCACATATGTAATCTTGATGTTGCAACAAATAAGGCAGTAAAAGTATCTATTAACTGCTGCTAATAACTAATACAATTTAATGTAATATACACTGCAGGAACAGTGCTCAGTGAGAAGGCTAAAGTTTTTAACATTACACAAAAATATAGTAGATTCAGCTTTAGTGTAGCACATAAAGCCCTATTCACCAGATCTGTTTATAAGGATTGTATTGGTATGGATAACTAATTTCATTATGTGATATAGAATTAATGAACATCAAATTAAAACTTGTTCATTTTATTGTCCATGTCAGTGGTTGAAGTGGAAATTTAGAAGTGGTGGTATGGACATTTAGAAGTGGTGGTTTGGAATCACAGAAATAATAGAAGTAATTGGAAATTTATAGTTGTTCAAGTGATGGTATAGTATACCTCTGTATAAGAGGTACATCTATAAAATAACAAGACTGTTATTCCACCTAGTAAACAAAGCAGTCAGAACCAGTTATAATTGCATACGTAGTGACCTTGAACATGTGGGAGAATGGGTTCCACATTCTCCCAAAAGGCACAACAGGTAACCAGCATTATTATAAGGAAGTTTTGAAAAAGCTGAGAGAAAAAGTCAGAAAGAAACGGCTGCAACTGTGGAAAAATGGTTTCATTCTTCACAAGGACAATGCGCCTGCTCACATAGCACTTTCTGTGAAGCAGTTTTTTGACCAACAATCACATTACTACACTTGAACATCCTCCATATTCGCCGAACAATAAAGGAAACACAAAACTACAATACAATATATGAATTTTGGACAATACAGTGATTTTACAAAAACTATTGCATATATAGTCTCACATAGAGGGCTTGAATACCATTTTCTAATCCATTTTTCTGCTGGGCATGTAAAGTAGTGCTCCCTGTTCTTAATGTAAGCAATTTATGAAGGTATAATGTGTATTTATCACACCAAGCCAATAATGTATGGCTACTTTAAACAAAGTATGCTCTTTTTTATTGTACATCGTTCTAAATGCAGTTCAAATTGTACAATTTACCCTGCTGGGCATAATGTGCATTTAAAGCTTTAGAAACCATATGATTAGCATAGAATTTAGAACAAAACCTAACTCATTTTAGACTCTGTCACATATGTAATCTTGATGTTGCAACAAATAAGGCAGTAAAAGTATCTATTAACTGCTGCTAATAACTAATACAATTTAATGTAATATACACTGCAGGAACAGTGCTCAGTGAGAAGGCTAAAGTTTTTAACATTACACAAAAATATAGTAGATTCAGCTTTAGTGTAGCACATAAAGCCCTATTCACCAGATCTGTTTATAAGGATTGTATTGGTATGGATAACTAATTTCATTATGTGATATAGAATTAATGAACATCAAATTAAAACTTGTTAATTTTATTGTCCATGTCAGTGGTTGAAGTGGAAATTTAGAAGTGGTGGTATGGACATTTAGAAGTGGTGGTTTGGAATCACAGAAATAATAGAAGTAATTGGAAATTTATAGTTGTTCAAGTGATGGTATAGTATACCTCTGTATAAGAGGTACATCTATAAAATAACAAGACTGTTATTCCACCTAGTAAACAAAGCAGTCAGAACCAGTTATAATTGCATACGTAGTGACCTTGAACATGTGGGAGAATGGGTTCCACATTCTCCCAAAAGGCACAACAGGTAACCAGCATTATTATAAGGAAGTTTTGAAAAAGCTGAGAGAAAAAGTCAGAAAGAAACGGCTGCAACTGTGGAAAAATGGTTTCATTCTTCACCAGGACAATGCGCCTGCTCACACAGCACTTTCTGTGAAGCAGTTTTTGACCAACAATCACATTACTACATTTGAACATCCTCCATATTCGCCTGATTTAGCACCTTGTGACTTTTATCTTTTCCCAAAAGTTAAATCAGTGCTTAAAGGGACACATTTTGAGTCAGTTGAAGAAAACGGCAGAAATGGTGAAACAACTGACAGAAATTGTTTTGCTCCATGCCTTCGACCAATGAAAAACAAGACTACAGCGATGTATTAGTGTAAATGGGGAGTATATTGAAGGGGACAAGCATTACATTTGTAATACCAATAAATAAAAGTGAGCTATTTAATCAGTCTCATTATTTAATAGACATACCTCGTACCTCTCCACTTTGAGCTCTGACCCATGTAAACAAAGGAAAATATGTATCAAGGTGTATGATTTTAAATACATTTTCTTAGTTAGGATTGTTTTCTTTTTTGTTTTGCTTATTTGTTTTCTGGAATTATTCCCATTGATTCATAACTCTCCACTGTCTCCTCCCAAAGAATTACATCTATTACGGACATTTAACCATCCGATAAACTATTTATCACCCACTGTGATCGTTCATTTAAGCAAAGTAGTGTGTAAGTGTGACTTTTTCTCAGTATAGTATATGCAATACATCTAAGGACTCTTTTTTTGCATTCATTAATTGGTAGAATTAATTACATATTTCTCCAAAAGCAATGCATTGTGTAAGTGTAACTAGTAGTTTTAATTCTGATTACAGTTTTTCATGGTTTACATTTGGAATGTGTGTAATAAATTAATTTTGGTTGAAGAAACTTGTTCCTTAATTTTTTGAGCCTAAAATACTTAGCGCTGATCAGCATTTGTGATTTTTTTAACTATACAATAAATTCAACATTCTTGTAACCAAAATACAGTAAACAAAAACATATATATATAACTACTAAACAAAAGATATGCAGCCTTGTGAGTGTTTAGTGTTGCTAAGTGACACTCCCTAAACACACACATTTGGGAAGACTGCATAAGACTGCATTAAGCTGTTCGCCACTTACAAGGCTTCTCTGGTGAACAGTCCTAACTCTAATCTTAACTCTATATAGAGCCCCAACTTTGGGTTACATATCCAATATCTTTCTAAACCAAGATCATACCTCACATGGAGATTTCCAGGTCTCCCAAACTGCGACTCTGAGACCGCACCCCCTCTCAGCTGCAATCTCAGAGAGACTTTAAACCACATATCCAAAATGGAGGCAGCTACAAAATCAGTTTATAAAGTAACTTTATCGTGCAAATCAACAACAATAGAGTAAAAGCCCTCTCAAAATCATCAAAAAATTCAACATATAATTCAAACATATAATAAAGACCATCAAAAGGCAACCTATCACAAATAAAATATGTCAGAGTGTAACCACGTTCCCAAAAGATGTGAGGGTAATTGGCGACAGCCGTCAGCCTGAACTACCTCCATTATGGAAACATGGTGTTCCTAAGACAAACATTCATATTTGAGAGGAATATACTATATTAAAATGTAAGGGGAAATTTATAACCATAAATAAAAACAAAGTGGAAATGTCCTAGATGGAATGATAAAACTCCAAAGTGAGATAGATTGAACCACAACGTAGAAAATGTATTGAAAGAATTCAACCCTAAAAATGGAGGGGGGGAGGGAGGGGGGTTGAACTTCGAATCCTCCACTGTTCCACTAGGTCCGAGAATCCCTAAAAGAGCTCACCAGACCTCCAACTATCCAATCATGCTGGCCATAACTACAGTACCTGGTATTCTCAGGGGACCATCCACCCTGGTACATACCAGGCCCAGTCCTGTTTCGCTTCCAAGATCGGGCGAGATTGGGCCTATGCAGGTTGCTATGACCGTAGACTAGTATCCAGCTACTGTCGGAGATTTAAAGGAGACATCCAAAAAGGATCTCTATATCCATGTGAACAGTGTTTAGAGGAACCATTTTAATTCAAAGTCCTGATTTAACCCCCCCCCCTCCCGGTTCTAGACTGTCCATATCAAAAATATATCTCATCTCTACTTTGGCAAATCTGGACAGTGAATCCTCCTTCCTCCAGTTATCTTTAATGCATTAGACAAACAAAAAATTAATAATGGAATTGGTGTTAACTGATGTGATTCTTTGCAATGAGCAGATGGGGAGTGGATGGACAGACCTTTTTTTTAATGTTCCTCAAATGTTCTCCCCATCGTACCTTCAAGGGTCTGGATGTTCTCCCTACATATTGTTTCCCACATGCATACTCTAATACATAAATACAATTTCGTGTGTTGCATGTGATGAACTCATCTATCTTAAAACTTCTTCCATTGCTTTTGGAAACAAAAGTATCCACCTTTTTTAGAGAATTATTCTTGGGACAATTGATACACATAGGGCAAGACCCACACCTATAAAAAAAACTTTATTTCTGATATTGCCCCCATCTTTATAGCTTACAAAACTGGATTGGACCAGTTTTTGGTCTATAACTATTTAAGAACAATTAGGGTAAATATAGTCTGTTTAGGTAGAAATACATTTGGAGGCATTAACTCTGGAATTTCAGTCTTATACCTTTATTATATTACCTTAAAATAAATACAGTTCCGCAGCAATGTGTAATTTGCAGCCGTTTAGGTAGTTTAACAGATAAATCCCACATCATTGCATAATCTGTGGCCATTTAGATCATTTAATACATATCTCCTGATGTTTTCTAAGTACAAACTATCAATTTTTGTGCTATATAATTAAGTGTCTTAGAGAAAGAGAAAAAAAAAGTGTATCTTTTTAAGGAATCGTGTAATGTAGCTATTTAGGATAATTGATATTTTTTTTAATTCAAGAGACATTTATACGAAAATCACGATCTTTTTATTATCTGTACCACTGTGAACCAATCAGAGTGCAAGCAGCGCTTGAAAGAGTCAGACCTTAGCTATCTGATACAGGCTTCTGATGAAGGGACACTGCTGTCCGGAAACGCGTTAAGCCGCTGATCGACACTCTCCCCAGGACACTAGTGATGGGAAATCTAGTTCAATTTTGTGACTAGTTCATTATGTTCTAGTTCACTCAAAAGATTAGTTCAAAAGATTAGTTAATTTAGTTCAAACTGAGAGAAGTTCATGGAAATAGAACTAGTCTAGACTATTACACAGAGTAGGTAGAGTATAGTGTTGTTCTATTATGTGTAATATTGTGATCTTTTAATATTTTACAAAACCAATCACTTATACAGCAACCATATAGTGACATTTAGCTCTGCAATATTAATCCCATTGTTGTTACTCATTTTTACTTACATAATACAAGTGAGAAAGACCCACATTCAGAGTAATGTAATGCATCACTTTTTTTTTCTGCTCTTAAAATACACTAATTAGAAAAAAAAACTTCCCTTTGCCCCAATCTATCAGACCTTAGAGAGATAAAGTGGAGATGTTGCAAAGTTACCAATCAGCTTCTGCTATGTGTCTAGCACAGTCTATAAAGTGACTGCTGATTGGTTGCTAGGGGAAACTTCTCAGTTTTATGTCTCTTGAAGGATCATACATATCCCCCTATGTGGAATAAATAGACCTACAGTATGTAGCATGCATCACCCAGTAGTGTGTCTTCTTGGGCTGATTGGGATTGTAGATTTTGTGACCTAATATACTAGGAGAATGAGTCAGGATCAGCTCCATGCAATGCATATGACTGAGCAGAGCAGTGCCACACATGGTAGCTTATAGGTACTGCACTGACTAAGTAAGGGAGTCAGAGAGCTGATCAGTGAACTACAGGAGCTAAGTGAACTACTTATAAACGATTGAACTAGATGCCAGGAGAATGACAATGTAGTTCAATCAGCTCCCAGAGTGCACACTGTCCGAGCACAGCAGTGACACACATGGCAGGTTAGAGGTACTGCACTGACTCATTATGGCTGTATGAATCAGTGAACTGAAAGAACTAGTGTGCTAGACTGTAATTCAATCAGCATCCAGAGAACACACACTGTCTGAGCACAGCACCAGAACCAGCAGCAAGTAAGACATCACATCTGTAGTAATAAGACAGTGATTTTATCATAAAAAGGCTAGTAGCATGATTATACATATTGTCACCCACACATAGTCTTTGGCTAAGCAGTGCAGTTGCTATTGTTTATTAGATCTGTAGTTACTGGGCTGTTTTTTACCTCTAACTTTCCTTTTACAGTATCAGATTCAGGGAATAAAAAGCCAGTGAGCCTCAGACAGTGAGTGAGCCTAATGGAGCTGCTGTGCTCTCTGTCTGTGTAACTCCTCCCACTTGGTTTAGTTCATGATGAACTAATCTTTGCCAGAGCTGTGAACTAAATGAACTAGTTCACTTTGAAGATTAGTTCATTTAGAACTGATCAGTCATGAACTACCCATCACTCTCACACCCTGCTACATCATAAACAGCAGTACAGTGAAGGTGCTTCTCTGCCCCTTATATCCCCCAGCTTCTGAATATTCTGTTGGTGCAACAGATACTTACCTTACCTTCCCTAAGTAATAAGCAAGTGCAGACGTTACTGTTCCTGCTGGAGCAACAGATACTTACCTTCACTAACCTACAAAACAGTGCAGACAACTTTACGGTTATACCAAACTCCTCAGCAGGCACTAGCTTTGAAG
>WWET01002505.1:70763-86370 GCA_011038615.1 Limnodynastes dumerilii
TGTTAGAGCTCCACTATCATGCTGAAGTGAACTCAAAGTCTAATGGTTTTTAACATGTTTACTTCTTTGATTATCGCTGTAAGCCAGTTGGGGTTATGCCAGGAAGTGATAAATACCTATGTATAATGGTCTGTGTCTACTTAAGTTGGCAGTAGTGACAAACAAGTTGGCCCACATCCTTACCTACGGTCGATAGGGAACTTACGCAAGTCATTTGTCAAGGGTAGAAAACTGGATCCTATGGGCCGCTATGTTTTCCTAAATTTGCATATTGATATGCAACCTATGTTTATTTTAGCGGGTTACACATTGCCAACTTATAATGCAGGAATATTGTGGCTGTGCAGAGGATTTATGGCCACGACTCCAGATGCTCCAGTGATGTGTTCGGGGTACTTTAATAATGTAATAAACACTCATGCAGATAGATGGCTGGAGGGTGTTGTCATGTTACCATAACTACCAAACGCCTCTCGCCACCACGATATCTTAGAATAGTTTGCTGTTTCACCTGAACCATTGTAATGCATTCCCCTTATAGTTTATATGTCCAAATTTCAATCCTATTATTTGTTTTTCACATCATTGGAAGTATCAGTGTATTTTTCATTGTTTATGCGCCGTTCATCCACATCAGCCATCCGCGCCGAACATGTACACCGTTCATCCAATCAACACGAAGAAGCAAGTACAAAGCAGGAAGTTTCACAAGTATGCTGCACGGATTTTGAGAAAGGACCTAGTGAAGGTCTGAAACGCGTAAGTTGGTGGCACGGAGAAGAGAAGGATTTCTACCTGGATCACAGTGACGGAAGCTAGGCAGCGTATCCAGTCGGTACCTTTAACATCAGATACAGCTCCATCACTCCTCCTGTGTTTACCATCTCCTGGTATGAACTCCTTTTCCATTTTATAGGTTTTAGTGTAATAGATGTTTTCTAATAAATTGTTTGTTTTTGTATTTTAGTTTCCTTATTTTATCCCCATTTGGGGTAAGGTGGATACTTCAAACAACGGACGCTATTACAACTAACCTACCATTGGATTTATTACCCATCATATACTGTGTTTATTATTGTATATCATCACAATTAATTACACTGATACTTCCCACTGTGGACATTTTAGCGCTATTTATATTCACTCCACTTCCTTTCTTTGTATGCTCCTCCTGTAGATTTTCCCCTTTCCCTCCTCTGTAATGGGCAGACCAAATTAAATATCTTCGGCTTCAGGTAACGAACACAGTAAATGATTTTGTGAGGCTTAATCTGGCTCCTCTAATTAATTTCTTCCGGCTTAAAATAGATGTATGGAAAAAGTTTCCCCTCTCGGTAATGGGGCATGTGAATTTAATTAAAATTTTGGTGCAACCTAAATTTCTATATGTGCCAGCTAATTCTCCCATTTTAAAGCTTATCACTTCTTCACTAAAATAGGCTTTTTATTTCTTTGATATGGGCAGGCAAGAGTGTTCATCTCAAGTTTAATATGCTGTGCAGCACAAGAGGGTTGGGAGTCATGGCACTCCCCAATATGCAACTGTATTACTTGGCAGCTCAACTAGCTTTACTGAAGGACTGGGAGGTGAACTCTTTCCATGGTGACTTACACTGGTCATTGGTACAACAGGCCGGCAAACAATCTCTTTTAGCAGGTAAATACCTCAGACAAGCACCTCCTAGAGTGTTGTAGGAGAAGAACTTATGGAATAGGGTAATTAACATGCTGGCGAAGGAAAGCATTGATCCAAGTACCCCTTTATTTGGTAATAGATCATTAACAGAATTGTGGGGGTTGGATTGTGAGCGCTGGCAAAGATATGGGATTGAAATGGTAGGACAACTTGTTCAAAACACAATTTTCAAAACCTTTGAACAGTTAATAGAGCAGTACGAAATTCCACGTTAATTATTTTTCCACTACTTGTAATTGTGCCATGTGATCTCTGTGCAATTTGAATTCTTAACACATACTGCAATAGTGCCATCACAATTGAAAATTACGTTGCACAATCTTGGGCAAAGAGAGCTCATATTATATTTGAATTACAATCCCTTAGATGGCGATGGGAGGTTGATCTAGGTTCATTAAATGGGCCAGATTTACTAAGCTGCGGGTTTGGAAAAGTGGAGATGTTACATATTGCAACCAATCAGATTCTAGCTCTCACTTTTTCTTTACATACTAGAGAATGTCAGCTAAAATCTGATTGGTTGCTATGGGCAACATCTCCACTTTTCCAAACCTGCAGCTTAGTAAATCTGGCCCCTGGAGTGCTGTATTAGCTAGTTAGTCAATGTTCCTCATCTCTGCGCTTCCAACAAATACAACTATATATTATTCATAGATGTGACTTATATCTGCAACTTATTGCTAGATTTAATCCCTCAACACCCAATAAATGTTCAAAATGCAAGGAAGTTCTGTGATCTTTTATGGGAGTGCCCTGCAATACAAGTGTTTTTGTATGCAGTCAGTGACTGTATCAAAAAAATGGGAATTAGATATGTATGTGATTCCCCAACTATATGTTTGTTTGGATTGCGGTTGGATTAATGATGGATGATTGTCTCCAACAATATATAAATGGAATATATCTCTGCGCAAAAGTTTGAGTGGCAAGGAAATGGATGTCCATTTCTCCCCCATCACTAACGGAATGGGCTCGTTTAATGGAGTCTACCGGGCAAGATATGTGTCGGAGAAGAGAAACAACAAGTTAAAATATGATAGAATTTGGGCCTGTTGGCATGTCTCAGAATATATATTTGTTGGTATTGAAAGATGAACATAACAATAACATTTTGTAATAGGTTTATTCTATGCACTTATATTGATACCAATGTATTATTACTCTGTGCAGGTTTGCCTGATAAACATGGACCTTGGTTGTAGAAATGGTCAGCAAGAGTTTAGTGTGTTTTAATTGTTAAGTGTTAAAAGTGTTAATAAAAGAATAGTTACTTAAATATGTTATATAATATTGCGCTTAAAGTTCTGATAAAAAAAAAATTGGTTGTTTGTACATTTCTAATCCAAATCTAATAACTATTTCAATTCTGTACTAATATCAGCATGAGGTACTAGACTGTAGATGGTGTAAATCTGTTGTTCACATAATGCATCATAAAATGATGATTTTTGTACAACCAGGATATGTTATTCTACCCAGGGTAATATGGATGTATCTGTCTTATAAAAATGTCAAAAAAAAAGTTTTAATTAAAAAAAAAAATTATAAAATTCCAAATTATCTAAATTCACAGCAATAGTGACACAGAACTGACCAGAATATAGTGAGTATTAAAATTATATATATTTTTGTTTAGGAAAAAATGTTACGTTAAATCTCAAATATAAATAAGGAGAATAGAAATTACTAGCTGTTTGCTATAAACCAGAAGTTGAAGATATGCAGACATGACACCCACTGCCGCCCCCTTCCTTCACTGTGAAATGGATACAAGATAAGGGAAATATCTGTATTCTTTTGAAAAAGATTTCAGAATTGCAGGGAAGAACTCTTATTCTATTAGTCAATTTAGTCATACCGTGAAGCAAGATTTATTGTGTTTCAATAACTTGATACTTAAAAGGTGCAGAAGAAAGATTATTTGGAAATTTGTACTGTGTGTATTGGAGTTGCTCTGAAATTAATTCGCTGAGGATAATAATCAAAGGATACAAGTTTTTAGAGAAGAGATTTAGCTTTAGGAAATCATGTGCTTATTGAAATAGTTTAGTTGCTTGCTGTTTACTTAGAAGCTTTGTGTTTAATATGTGTTATTGCATAGGACCAGTATGTAAGAATTCCTTCCATTATTATCTAACAAAAATGAGCATTAGTGGATGATGTTAAAAAAATTTATAATAATGGACTGGATCTAGACCCCTGCACGCTTTCTGTACATGCAGCGGTCTGGCATTATACATGAGATAGGGGAGTGAACCTCCCTGTCACTCCCTTCTCTGGTGCAGGCTTTATGGCAGTTACGCTGTGTTAGCCTTTACAATCTCTGACTATTATCAGGAAACAATTTCAGAAGACTATTCCACTTATCAACTACTCTTTCAGTGAAGTCATTTTTCCTCTAAACCTTCCACTCTCTATGTTATATTATGTTATGTTATGTTATGTTATGTTATGTTATGTTATGTTATGTTATGTTATATGCTTGCTCTCATGTTCTAATATAAATATTTTCCTTTGGCTGGTAATTCCTATTCTCCTTATTTAAATTTGAGATTTAATGTAACATTTTTCCCTAAACAAAAATAAATTTTTTCAGTAATTAGTACATTCTCGTAAATTTTGTGCCACTTTTGCTGTGAATTTAGATAATTTGGAGTTTTTTTTTCTTTTAAAGGAATAGTTTGCTTTATCTCACCAGATTCAGAACCCCAAATGCTTTCGGTACATGAGGGGGTCTGTCCGACAGAGAGATGGGAGTGCACGCCCCCTGTCACTCCCCTCTCTCAAGCGGGCTTTATGGCAGCTTACACTGCCATAAACCTACCTAAATTCAATAGTGCTGATCAGCGGTCTGTACAACCGCTGATCTGCACAAGTGTGGAGGCTCCTTCCCACATTGTACAATTAGCATGCTCCCCCCCCCCCCGCCACACTTTAGCGGGCGAAGGGGAATCACAGCCCATTTCTTTGGAAATGGGCTTGTATGGAACTAAGTTCCGTACAATTCTTGCTACGCTAGTTTTACTACTGAAACACTAACGTAATATCAGTAGGGCGTTAGTGGCCTGACGTTCTCAGATCTGGATCCGGTCCATACCTCTTTTACAGCAGTTTTTAGTTGTGTTAAACTTCAAACTTCCAGAACTGGAAACACCCATATACATAAGAGGGAATGCTGAGACCCTTGATTTGCCCATGTTCAAAGAAATTTACTTTCCAGGTTTCCTATGCTATAAGTCTATGCAGCAAAAAGTCTTCAAGTACAATGAAATTAAGAAATGTCCAGTAAAAAAAAGGACAATTCCAGTTGGTAACATGAAATACCTGTAAAAATGTTGAGAAATTATAAAAAAAATATTTGATCTTTTTAACAGCAAATGGTAACCTGATAGCTCATGTAGAAGCAGTTTAAGAACTGATAGAAGTTTTGCAATTAACAAAACAAATAACTTTTATTAAGTGTGAAATTAACACAGAAAGGTGGTGTCCAAGTGACAAGAGGTAGTTACTGAGCAGACGAAGTTGCCAAAGTGCAAAATGGTTGTGTAAAACCTTTAACTTTAAATATTGGTGTTATTTCTGATGAACGCACTCCAACGTGTATTGTATCAACTTGTTCTCAACAGGAAACTGTGACTTCATCCAGCTTCTGAAGGTGAGAATAACGCAGTATGGATTAGTATGTGTGGATGTGTTTCAGTATGGGTAGAAACTTATCCAACAGCTTTACAGATTCTAATTAAAGTATGATATACCACAGGTAATGTCTTCTGACCGAGGTACTCACTTTACAGGTCTAGACACTAAAAGATTTTTTATATTTTTGGTATCAAACAGCAATTGCATACACCCTAGCACTCACAGTCCAATGAGAAGGTGGAGAGATACAACAACAACAAAAAATATGGCCTGCAGCTTTGCTTTTCATACTCCATGCCGTAAAGGACAAAAACTTGGGAACCTTTGAACATTTTCTTTTATGAGTGCGTTCTTTCTTTTTACGAATGTTCCAAACAGTTGATTTGGCCACACCTAATGTTATTGCTATCTCTCTGATGGGTTTGTTTTGATTTTTCAGCCTAATGATGGCTTGCTTCACTGATAGTGACAGCTCTTTGGATCTCATATTGAGAGTCGACAGCAACAGATTCCAAATGCAAATGTCACATCTAGAATCAACTCCTTTTACCTGCTTAATTAATTATGAAATAACGAGGGAATAGCCCACACCTGTCCATAAATAGCTTTTGAGTCGATTTTACCATTACTTTTGGTCCCTTAAAAAGTGGGAGGCACATATAGAAACCGTTGTAATTCGTACACGGTTCACCTGATTTGGATGTAAATACCCTCAAATTAAAGCAGAAAGTCTGCAGTTAAAGCACATCTTGTTTGTTTCATTATAGAAGCATAATGAATACAAATGTCAAAGACCAGCAGGTTGCCCCGAAGTGAGACTACAGATTCCAGTTATTCTAGTACACAAGGTCTTATATTATTCAAGAAAGGGAACAATGAAAATTCTCTAAAAATGAAAGCAATTGCTTCTGTCTCCATATATAAACATAGAGGTGATAGGCTAAATAGATTATCGATGCAATTATCTTATTGGATCATAACCTTGAATCCTTCATGGTTTGAATGAGGGTTTTGATGCTTCAACCGTTTGGGATAATTAGGATTTTTGATGCTCCTAATAAGGAATTGAACATTGACATTATTTAAATATATCCCAATGTTAACTAATATTAATCCATTTATAAAAGCCTAAAATTTTTAAATCATAAATGGTCTATTATTTAAAGTACACATCATTTCTTCATAAATAATATACAAAAAATAAGTTACCATCAATTACAATTTTAACCAAGGTAAAATATAACCAAGTGATTAAGAAAGCTGAAGTAACTGCAATAATTATTATGACTGAAAATGGGTTTAGCTCATCATCCAAAAACTAGATAATATGTTTTAGATAAGAAGGAGTGAGGGCTGACCTAAACCAGAGGGGTTAAACTCCCTGGATGTGTGTTTGTCAGTGGTGCAGCTTCTTAAAGAGTGATGAGAGGGGAGCCAGGATTTCCCTCACATGTCTCTATAAAAGCTGAAGCTTCCTGGCGGAGATTCTTCTTTTACTTCTGGATTTTGCCAACACTCCTGCCCTATGTTGTTGGCAGAGCCGTAACTAGAAATTTTAGTGCCGGGGCAAAAAGGAACAATGATGCCCCCTGACCCTAAATTCCAAGCCAATTTAACTATAAATGGTGCCCCCTTAGGACTTGCGTCCTGAGCGGCTGCCCCTATCACACACCCCTAGTTACGGTCCTGGTTAATGGATTGCTCAGATGGGGCTTTGTGGTTGTGTGGCAGAAAGCTTTAGTAAGTTAGCTGTGCTTAGACCATGCCGAGGTTGCACCAAGTGGTGATTCAGTCGAGTAACGTCTGTATCTGTGCACATTTTGAGACTTGTAAGGACAGGCATGCTCCACGGCTTGTTCCTGTCATCATTGGGAAAAGCGCAGAAGCCGTTTGTTGTTGTCATTGTTATTATTTCTTCCATATTTACTGCTTTACTTGCTAAGCTGTTCTTTGGCCACCATCAAATTTAAATTAACTAGCAAAATAAAAAACATTTCCCCCTCTTAATTAGTTCAATAAAATCCAAACATTTATTTAGACATTACTAGTTGTGTCATGTCAGGTTTCTTTGTGTGATAGAGGGGACAGGGGAAGATGAGTCAATAGAGAGTCATCTTTTTTTTTTAATCAGATAAAATGTTGATTCCTCCAAATGTCAAGGCTTACTTATAAATCCTCCATTTCTAGAAAATTGTTGTCATAATTTTTTATTTGAAAAAATATATATGTTATAATAGAGATTGATACAGTTTTGATGCAATTTAAGAGCATCTCTACGTTTAATTCGCAAATGAAAAAAAAAAGCTGCTTTAACAGAGCATGATTTAAACTGTGAGACCAAACATGAACAGTGTGTGTTTTGTTTGTAAGAATTCTCAGAATAAATGTTTTTTTTTTTATAGCAACTGTGTCTTAAAGAGTCCTATTTATATGGATGTATTTAAGTCAGACAATAGACGTTAAACAAATGTTGAATTTACTGGCTTGTTCTTTCAGATAGCTTATTTTAAGGTGATGCTGGTCACATATTCTTTGTGTTTGTTACATCTGCTCAGTGTTCAAACTGTATAAATAACTTAATAATGCAGAGCAAAGAATGTGTTATACTCAGTTTCTAATCATAACTCAACTGCAAGATGTAGAGAATAAAATACAAAAATGATATGCAAAGTGCTTCAAATCCTAAACGAGTTAAATAATTCAAAAATTCTCACATAAATTCCAATATAAATTCTGCAGCTTTATTCATTGCGTGGAGAAAAGAACAAATGACCCAAGTTAAGTCTTAGAATTGTTATAGCTGATATATCTAATATACAAGTAGTGTTAACATAATAACTTTATACACATATGATATGTCATAATTGGTAAGCCTGGGTTCTGTTATGTAAGGAAGCATTAGGATAACTTGCATATTAAAATAGATGATGCACCCTGTACTGTAAAATATTTTAGATATATTACAGTCAATGCACATTGCTGGACAACCAAGAATTCCAAGTAAAGATACTAAGCTAGTTTACACTCTTAGGGCCATATTCAGAGAATCGTCCTAAAAAAGTATGCAATTATTTGCATGGACGCAGCAAGGCAACACCCCTGACACTCCCCTCACACGGACGGGTTTTATGTGACTTACGAGTGCCTGGACTTGCCTTATCTTTCCGTGGGCATTTGCAAGCGTCGAGTTGTCCCATACGTGCGTATCTAACTAACCGCGCCCATACCTCGCCCACACTCCTTAAAATGCCTCCCCCGCCCATTTTTATTTAAATTCTCACGTGCGTATTTTAACATAGGAGATCCGTGCGTATTTACCCACGTGCGATTCACATGTCCGTTTGGGAGGCACTTCCGCACATATAATCTACGTGAACTCCGTAAATAAAGTTATTATGCATGCGCAGTTGAAACGAACCTAAAAATACGCACAGGACTCACCGCGAAAATGGTTCTCTAAATACAGCTCTTAGACACAAAAATAACAATCCCCAAATCATAGCAATAGTGTGAAGGTTTCAGCGGGGGCCCTGGGGAGAGCAGAGATGAAGGGGCAACCGGTGTGGGACACCAGACAAGATGCATCACTGGAAGGAGCTCAGGGTGCTGCACAGGATAAAGAAGAAGCATGTTACCTGGCAGAATAGGATCTTTCAGCGCTGGACCAGGATCCAATCGATGGAGCCGCTAGATGGGATGAGGAGGTGAGGGAACTGCTTGCTAGTATCCAGTTAATGCTGATTGGCTGCCGGCCAGTCGCATGGCAAGTCAGGGAGCAATTTTTAGTAGTTCTATGTGTATCGAGCCATTCAAGGCTCGCTACATCACTGCACCCAATCGCCCCTGTGGTGCCCAGGGTGTATTTTGGTGCTGTGGCGAGCCAACCGGGGTTTGCCACATCACCACTCCCATCCAACTCTGCGGCTGGGGATTTAAACCACCGCATGGCTGGAGCAGGCAGTTCTCAGAAGGAAGCTGAAGAGGAAGAAGTCTGCAGGAGGATGTTGCGTCAAAAGCTCCCAGGGAGAAGTGGGAGCTGCAGAAAAGAGGCAGAAGAGACTAAAGAGGAGGTGGAAGATCCGGGTGGTGTAGAAGCGGCTGAAAGAAGAAGACAGCAGGGGAGGCAGTGGAGAGCTGTGCAAAAGAGCTCCACTTTGCCTCCGTTGCCTCCTATCCTGCGTGGGGAGGTAAACTTGAGCACTGATTTGCCCTCACTAGAACACAAGGGAGAAGGTAATTTAACACCCTGGGCAACAAGCAGGCCATGTGACAGTGTTGGGCCCCCTTCTCCTGGGTAACAAGCAGCCCTTCCCTTTAACAATGAGCACACTGTAGCTCCTGGCTAGGAAACCCCTCCCCTTATGCAATGAGCAGTTGGCAGCACACTGGCCCCTTGGACCCCCCCAGTGCAGCAGTCTAGACATGGCTGCGGCGGTACTTCTCCCCACTGCTGCCAATGTTATTCTACAGTACAGGCTTGGACTGAGGCCCCCTGACCCACTAGACCACCAGGAATCTGGATCCATGGGCGAAGGGGGTGAGGCTCCCTCATCAGAGGGCATTAGACCATGTAGTGTCATAGGGCATTAGTACTAGACCTTGGGGTAGTTGAGGGCATTAGGCCCTTGTTAGTTCTGGAAACTAGGCCCTGTTTTGTATAGCTGGTGTTAAGCCCTGAGTTAGTTAGAGGGTGATAGGTTTCTGTAGGTTGTGTAATAGGCCCAAGGAGGGTAATAGACCCTGTGTTGGTCATAGGGAGCGCTAGTCTCCTCGTAGGGATAGAGCACACCAGGCTCTGGCTAAGGTAGCCAGGAGTTCACGAAGTGTTGGACAAGGGTGATGCTGGTAAGGTAAGAGACTCTTGTAGGTGTAAAGACTGGCGTGAGAACATCTTGCAAGGTGAAAAGAGTACAGGATCGTATCAGTCTTTGTCTTCCCTCCTTTCACAGGTGCGGACGGAACCAGAAGGCGTGTGAGAGGTTCATTCCGCTTGTCAGGTATTGTTAAAAAGGGTTTGCCTGAGGCCTTGGTCGGTAATGACGAAAACCTCACTGATGTACTAATGTTCACTGTTCTCTCCTGCAGGTGCCCTGGGGTGTTGATGAGTAACTAACTGTTTTATTTCCTTTGCAGATTAGTAGAGTGTTGCACAAGGGACCGGCAAGGGAACAGCATGTCTCCTTCATCGTGGTTCTACAGGATCAGGTAGGAACCTTTGGAGTGGGGGAAGGCCTGGGTATGTTCACATTCTAGGCTGCCAGGATACCATCCGTACAATAGCGAAAAGAAAAAAAAAGAGCAAAATTGTATGAATTGTGCTATAAATCATATCAAAAACACAACTCTGCCATACTACTAAAAAGTGACACTAGTTTAAGTGTTTCAAGCTAGGAATTCAACATAATATGATCACATTTGATTTACAGACAACCATAACAGCTTCTCAAAGGTAAAAGAAATTGCCAATTTTCAGCCTTATTGTATTTATGTTCAAAAAAATATAACTGCATCACGCTTCACTTTAGCATTTGTGAGACTGTAGTGAGACCCTTGCTGGATATAATGTTTCCTTATTTATGATCTATTCAGCAGAAATAATAGCAAACTCTTGCACAGAACTTAAGTGCATATGCATTGAAGCAGAGAACTAGATTCTAAACACTCTGTTTGCTAGAGGCATTTTGAGAGCAACTGAGTGAAATATTAATAAATCTAGGTTTATTTTTGCTTCATGTAATTTACACAGAAAATACATTTTATTAAAGATGTCTTTTAAAACCTACTTTTCTATATCTAACACCATACCATCTAGTGCATTTTAAAACTAGGAAATGAATGAAGCATGAAATGGCATGCCTGAAGTATTATACTAGTATATAAAGGAGTACTTGATCTCTTTATAGCTAAGTTCATAACTTTCATGCACAACTCCAAAACAACTTCTGCTAAAGTACCAGCAAGTAACCTAGGGCTCCACGACACATTGGAGTAGATCCAGAACTAAGGACGCTAGCGTATTTACGCTAGCCAGTGATGTAAAAATGCTGTTTTGTATGTACTGCGCATGCACGTGGCAGATGTTACGCCACATAACTCTGAACGTACGTACAAGCCATGTATCAACAGCGTAACTATGAACGAAGGAGCGTGACAGCCATACGACACCCGTAATTACGCTTCGGAGGAATTTAAATCGTACAGTATGGGCGTGCTTAGGCACTTACAAACACTCTGGGGCTGATCCAGAGCTGCACTTACACCCTTCTTTAGGTGTAAGTGTAGACTTGAGCAATACCATGTTGAACTGCAAGGGGAGTCAAATTTATATTGTGAAAGCAGAATTAGAGTTGAAAGGTAAAGTTTCTTAGACCAAATGATTTAAAGATTAAACATAAAGCTATTCAGTATTTGAGTCCAATGTGCAAAACTATTTTCCCTGCATGCAAAAGAATTAAAATGAACTAGCAGAAGTGCCCGGCGTTGCCCAAATTATAATTTAATTATTATAAAAAATATTCAAGTTGACATCGCCTTCAGGACTCTATACGTCAAGAGGTCATCAACTTACAGAAGAATCTTATCCAGGTCTCTACTAAAATTGATGACCTAGAAGTAATGTGGACCATTTGTCAGCCCTCAGAGATGTAGTATCCTGTCAATCCACCAATATCTGTGCTATGCAATTGAGAATTGATGACCTGGACAACAGAGGGAGAAGAAGTAACTTGCGTATTAGGGGTCTACATGAAGATATCCAACAACAACAACATCTTCCTGATGTGCTTAACAAAATCTTTAATGAAATCCTGGATACAGATCCCAACGATGCAATTGAATTGGATAGAGCCCACAGGGCCCTGCGTCCCAAAAGAGCCAGCCTCTGAAAAGTACAGTTTTGGCTTCTCTGCTCCACTTACTCCATGGACCACACCACTCCCTAGAGCTCTCTATGTGCTACTGAGTTTATTACTGTTTAATCTAAAGCTGATTGTCACTGTTGTCATACTTTGTATATGTTCTCAAGTGATGTATATGTTAACTTTTTCATTCTATGTCATTTACCTCATCTATCTGTCAAAACCAATAAACAAAGTTTACATTAAAAAAAATATACAAGTTATTAACTTATCAATGAGTTGGATGTAACTGTCAACACTTTCAAAATAAGTTTGACAATATGTACAATTTTTGTTAATGATGTTTAATGTAATTTAAATCAAGTGTTTTTTTGGAGTTTTCCAAATTTTACACCAACAAAAGAAAATAAAACAAAAAAACCACAAACAACAAATATAGGAACAGAGAACATGAATAGTTTCGCACATGAAGCGTCATTCATATGGACATTAACACATGTCAATGCATGTTAAATTGCACAAATCAGCAGAGCAATAATGTAAACAACGTTACAAGTTACAAGTTAGGGAAATGACAGAAATATACCATAGTAATGAACAGCAGGAGTGCAAATAAAAAATATAAAAATAAACACACAGACTAGCACACATAGCAGGCTGGAGTGTACATGTCTACTAATAGGATATAGCACACCATTCGGCTCGGGCACTACCTCCTTCTCTTTTGTGACCGCCTTGGTTCTCCCCGAGGTAAACCCGGGGCGTCACTCCAGTTCGTTTTCTTCTCTACGACCACTCCGGATCTTAGCCAGGTAAACCCGGAGTGTCTAACAAAAACGTCCCCAGGGAGGAACCACACTTTGGACACCTATCATCTGGACGTCTACCCAGCTTTTGTAGCCACTGGGGTGTTAAGTACACTCTGTGTAGGATGTAAAAATGAATTTGCTGGAATCTTATAGAGGAAATTGCATGCTTTGTAGACCCTATCACTTCAGCCCAATCATCATCCTCCATAGTACCCACATCTGCCTCCCATTTCTCCCTCAGCCCAGACAATTCAGTTGTACACGATGATCGCAGGGTAGCATAAATCACTGTTAAATAACTCCCTTCAGAGAGAGATTGGAGAGAAGTGCTTTAAGTGGGGAGGACCTAATACTAATGGGGGTGTCCCTAAATTGCGAGCACAAGGCGTGGCGGAGCAGGAGGTATTGGAAAAAGAGAGTGTGAGTGACGCAGTATTCTTCCTGTAACTGAGCAAACGATTTAAGGATGATGTTTAATGTAATTTAAAACCATCAAAATAAGCTCTACCCCTTCTGGCCAAACTACATAAAACTGACTTTATTTGTTTAAACCACAACCTTTTCCATAAGCCCAGTCCCTTTTGTGGCCTGCTAATTAGGACAGTCCCTCCTAAATCGGGATGGGATGTCATCCAAATCTATCCAGTGCAAGGCTCCCTAAGTTTTTCCCAGCCTACACTAATGGGAGGTCCTACTGGGTTCCTTCTAGTATGTCATATAGGATCTGTGAAGTTTTCTTTCATATCCATCATTCACAATAAGCTCTGCCCCCTTTCAGACCAAACTCTGCCCATAACTGACCTTATTTTTTAAAATCACACCCACTTTTACCAACCCTGCTCATCATACATCTCAGTTGTTGAGCAGTTTCTGCGCAATCTGATGAACTGGGAGAACATAATATTAGTTTTCCATATTTGGTAGTGGCAACTCCATTACTATCCACTTCTTTAATATAAAAACATGTTTCGATATTATTCCTATCCTTCCCCCCCAAATTTGGCTGTAAATTGTAGCCTGTATATAAGTTCGCAAAGCTGGGAAAGAAAACTGTCCCCAAAAGATTCCACACAGGTATTGAAGAGTCTGGAAAACCTAATCTGGGAACCAGCCTATAGTTTTTGTTTGATAGATGTGCAGTTCCTGTATACCTCGATCCCTCATGATCGGGGTATACAGGTACTTAAAGAAGTTTTTCAAAATTATCCTTTGCTGTCTGAAGATAGAATATCCTTTTTGTTGGATTGTACCCATTTTGTCGTAACCAGAAATTATTTTATATTCTTGGATAATTACTTCCTGCAAGTGACTGGGACAGCGATGGAGACAGTTTTCGCTTCCAAGCTTTGCGAATTTATATTTGGGAAGCTGGAAGCGAGAACATATATATAGTCCCCTGGATAGTTTGCCCATCATTTATTTTAAACGTTACATCGACGATATTTTGATTGTCTGTAATAAAACTCAGGAAGCTTTTGATGTCTTTGTACAATCATTAAATGTAAATTCATATGGGCTACAATTTACAGCCAAATTTGTGGGGAAAAGCACTATTCCTAGATCTTATGCTAAAAGCAACAATTCAGAAGGATAGGAATAATATTGAAACATGTAATTATATTAAAGAAGTGCGTAATAATGGATACTTACAGTATAAGAGCTGCCACTACCAAAAATGGAAAACTAATTTTACATTCTCCTAGTTCATCAGATTGCGCAGAAACTGCTCAACAACTGAGATGTATGATGAGCAGGCAGAGGGGTATAGA
This sequence comes from Limnodynastes dumerilii, assembly GCA_011038615.1. Taxonomy (NCBI): domain Eukaryota; kingdom Metazoa; phylum Chordata; class Amphibia; order Anura; family Limnodynastidae; genus Limnodynastes; species Limnodynastes dumerilii. The sequence continues at coordinate 85,534 of WWET01002505.1, forward strand.
AAAAAAATTGTAGAGCTAAGATATCCTCTGGACCTTATAGAGAATGGTTTTTTGAGAGCGAGAGAGACTAATAGAGACTCCTTGCTGACATATAAAGCAAAAGAATCAATAAATGTCAATCGTTCTTTATGTCCATTTGTGAGAAACTTTAATGCTGAAAGATAAAAAATATAATTAACAAACACTGGCACATTTTGTTGCTGGACCCAGTCCTAGCTCGACAACTTCCACCTAAACCTGAGGTGAGATTTAGACATGCTAAAACAATTAAGTCTATAGTAGCACCCAGTCATCTTCAAATATTAGATAGACCTAGTTCTGTTTCTTCATTCATGTCTGTGGTAGGATTTTACGCATGTGGAAGTTGTAAAGTGTGCAAATTTGTACACAAAGACAAAAAACCTTCAGAAACTCAAAGGGAGACAAGATATATAAAATTAAAAGCCACCTAAATTGTAATAGTTCATTTATAGTATATTTGATAGAATGCTCTTGCAGTTTCCTATATATTGGCAAAAACTAATAGAACTCTAAAAATCCATCTATTGGAACATATGCATAATATAACTAAAGGGTTAACAACCCATAGCGTCCTTTTTGTAATGCCATAGTGCAAAACTAGACGGTATCCAGGTTAAAGTTTTAGAACATATTCCAAAAGATATCAGAGGGGGAGATCACTTGAAGCGTCTCTCACAAAGAGAAAGCTTCTGGATTATAAATTTAGATACTCTGGGCCTGATCCAGAGCTACGGCCGCCGTCGCTAGTATGGCGGCCATAGCTCTAATGCGCATGCGCCCGGCAGATCTACGATCGGGCGTCCCTAGTAGCGCTGT
>WWET01002505.1:122707-134997 GCA_011038615.1 Limnodynastes dumerilii
ATAAAAAATAACAGCTTACAATAGAATAACCACAATGATATAAAAATATGGGATAGACCAGATTAATACAAGCACCCTGTATCACAGCTAAGACAGCAAATCAATCTCTATTTAGACACAATTTCTCATATTAGCAAATAGAGAATAAAAATCCTTATTATAAGTTAGAAGAAATATATTTGCAAAGTTTTTAAGATAGTAACAATTCATTTGCAAAGTTTTTAGTTTTTAAGATAGCAACAATTCACTCCTATCTTAAGCATCAGCTATTGGAGTGAGTGGATGAAGACAAAGTGTCCTTGGCAGATTAAATAGAACGTTTTGCTTTGAATGTGTTGCGGCAATACAAAACTGATATATATATAGCAAAAAAACCCCACAGGATTGGGTCTCAATTCACACCAGTAATCCGTTATTAAGGAAGAGCCTCCTATTAAATACAGTCTTAACACAGCTGATAGTGTGTAGAGAACTGAGCAAGATAATAATGTCAACGGGCAAATAGTTCTTTGCAGCGATCCCAAATATTTTTGGTGGTAATAAGCAGTAGAGCTAGGGGTAGTAAGCCCCAAGCGGCAATATTTATCCTCCCTGGACAAGGTAGCATCTCGTTCTCCATTCTGGTAAATGGCTCACTGCAGTGGTCGTTTAAGCTCCAAAAAAATGAATTTGGCTCTCCCTTTTCTCCGGGCCGGCAGAGTCACTTAGAGGGATATAGCATGACTGAAGGCTGTGTACAAGGGTGCACAGGTAAATCAAACTCTACTGATGTGTTTCATCTATAAGATTTCTTCAGAGGAAAAGTGAGTATGACTGCACATGTTCCAGCAGTCCCTTATATTACACGTAAACTTCATTAATTAGTAGGCACATGTGGAAATTCAGTCTCTCAGTAATCATTACTAGCGGATCTCTCGGATTGTTGATAACAGAAAGTAACCTAGGATCCCCAATCTTAATATACATAATTAAAATAATGGTTTAAACGTGTATCAAAGATAAAAGACAATAATACAATTTAACAAGAAGGCTTAAAAGTAAAAGAAAAAAGATAATATAACATATACTTTATACTGTTTTACACTATATATTTCTTTCAATTTAGTCTACATCTGACGAGAGGTTTAAACTGGATATTAATAAATAATTAGTGCTCAATACATAAACGAAATTTCTCATGGGATAAAGTATATTGAAAAATAATCATAAACATAATAATATTTGATCAGTAATAATACTGATACACAGATTAATAAATAAACATATAATGAATAGTAATAAATTAATAATAAATAAGAGATACATGAAAAATAGAAAATAAAAAATAATAAAAAATATAAAAAAATATGTTTTTTATATTTATATTTGTGATTGTCCCACTATCACAGCGCTGGTATTTTTATCTTTTTTTCTACTATAGTTTATTCAGGGAATCCCAACCCCTTTCACCAGCTGCGTGAAGTGAGATAATAACAACTTAGTGGTTATTAAGATTCAGTGAGCGCCTAATATTGGTTTCTTTTGTTTTCCAAGTTCTAATATGCAGTAATGCATGAACGTTACACCATTATTATGACTCCACAGGTAACAGAATACTCCCTGATACTTTATCATACAACAAAGGTAATATTAATGAAATAGTTTACAAGAGTTTTAGCTGATGTGATAAGTTTGTAATCAGCATCTGCAGGCAAATATAATTGTAACTATACATAAATTTATGCACATGTTAAAAATTGAACGACATGCTAGTGTCATTACCAGGGCGAGACTATCTTGAGGTTTTGTGAAGCTGCATTCATTATACAAGAATGCAGTAGAAAACAGGAGCAAAGAAATGAAATCCTTTTGCACAAGTTCATGACAGAACATCAGAATCATTTGCCGTACTAAAAGGCTGTATTTTCTATTGTTAAATTGGTAGCTTTGTGTGCTGAAAGAATGAGCTGCAGTCGTATGTGTGGTGAATACAAATCACGCCCAAAATCTCAAATTCAGCTTTTATGTAACAAAAGATAAGGGAGTTTGGAAGTTTATTCACTTAGTTTAAGGCTTAGGGAATTTGTCTACCTAGAGAAACCTATACATATTTTATAGATATGAAAATAAAATAAAAAACCTTGTGTATTTAATTAATCCCTGCTGTTTGACAAATGTATGCAGCAGTGGCTAGCCCCGTCTATGCCGCTTTCTTTATGTCATTGCTATTGGCAGTTTATTCAAGATCTTTTTTTCCCTCTATGCGCATCTGCCACTTTTTTCTTGTAAGTCAGAATAACTAGCAATCCAACCAAGCTGAAGGCTGAGGGCTCTTTGTTTTTATTCATTCATACTTTTCCTGTTTTGTGTCTACAATAAAACATAGCTTCTCTGATAAGATCCCTCTGGCCTACCTTTCATAGCAGTACATACTGTTGATTATATGGCAGAAAGTACAGAATTCATACTTAGCACTGCTGCAAGTGCTTTTATGACACATACAAGACAGTGGATTTTCTTTTTTTGCACTGTTTGAATGAAAATAAAGATGCAAAGGGAGATATCTTGTTTCTGGATGCTAATGCACATATATACACTGCTGGATTACACGCAACACATCACAGAGTATTATGAAGTCAAATTCACTGCACTCATTCAAGCGGGACAAACACATAATATAAGTGACAAGTCTCATGATTTCTGTGTTATATGAAAAGGCACAGCATCTTGTCTACAAATGACCCTTTTCAAAGCGCTTTCCGCTTTCATCATTCAAATGAAGAAGAATAGAAGATAGGATAACAAAAGGGTTCACAGACTAAAAACATTTTATGTGATCAGTCAAACATCTACATTAAATGTATCCATCCCCTTGAAGTAGTCTGACTGATCAAGTAAAGCTCATTGAGGTCACCAGGATCTCCAACTTGTGCTGACTTCGTTACACAAAATGGTTGTTGCTCTAATTTATTTGATAGGTTATTATAATCAGGTACATGAAAGGCAGGTGTAATCTACACAGAAACAATGGAAAAAAAATGCCCCAGCACATTATTATAAACCACTCGATAACCTGCCATTCTATCTTTGAAGTAAAATTGATACTCACCACAGTTCTCCATCTCAGTCACGTTACATCAGCGCAATTATATGCAGACACCAATACCACACCACCATGAGACCGGAAGAGACAACGTGGGACAGACAAAGAGAGGGAGCTCCGCGGAGGAAGGGAGAAGACATAAGGGGCAGACAATGGAGGCTGGATATTAAAAAGGGCACACAATGGAGGCTGGACATTACAAAGGGCACACATGGAGGCTGGACATTACAGGGGGCACATATGGAGGCTGGACAAAACAAGGGGCACATATGGAGGCTGGACATTACAAGGGGCACACATGGAGGCTGGACATTCCAAGAGGCAGACAATGGAGGCTGGACATTATAATGGACAGACAATGGAGGCTGGACATTAAATGGGGCAGACAATGGGGGCTGGACATTAAAAGGGGCAGAAAATGGAGGCTTGACATTCCAAGGAGCCGACAATGGAGGCTGGACATTAAAAAGGGCAACCAATGGAGGCTGGACATTAAAAAGGGCAACCAATGGAGGCTGGACATTACAAAGGGCCATCATGGAGGCTGGACATTACAAGGGGCACACATGGAGGCTGGACATTACAAGGGATATACATAGAGGTTTGGACATTACAAGGAAAACACATGGAGGCTGGACATTAAAAGGGGCACACAATGGAGGCTGGACATTAAAGGGGACACAATGGAGGCTGGACATTAAAAGGGGCATACAATGGAGGCTGGACATTACAAGGGGCCAACATGGAGGCTGGACATTACAAGGGGCACACATGGAGGCTGGACATTACAAGGGATATACATGGAGGTTTAGACATTACAAGGAAAACACATGGAGGCTGGACATTAAAAGGGGCACACAATGGAGGCTGGACATTAAAGGGGCACACAATGGAGGCTGGACATTAAAAAGGGCACACAATGGAGACTGGACATTACAAGGGAAACACATGGAGGCTAGACATTAAAGGGGGCATACAATGAAGGCTGGACATTAAAAGGGGCATGCAATGGAGGCTGTACATTACAAAGGGCCAACATGGAGGCTGGACATTACAAGGGGTACACATGGAGGCTGGATATTACAAGGGGCATACATGGAGGCTGGACATTACAAGGGGAATACATGGAGGCTTGACATTAAAAGGGGCACACAATGGAGGCTGGACATTAAAGGGGCACACAATGGAGGCTGGACATTTAAAGTGACAGACAATGGAGACTGGACATTACAAGGGAAACACATGGAGGCTGGACATTACAAGGGGCATACAACGAAGTGTGGGCATTAAAAGGGGCACACAATGGAGGCTGGACATTAAAAGGGGAACACAATGGAGGCTGGACATAAAAATGTGCAGATATGGAGGCTGGACATTACAAGGGGCACATATGAAGGCTGGACATTACAAGGTGCACACATAAAGGCTGGACATTACAAGGGGCACACATGGAGGCTGGACATAACAAGGGGCACACATGGAGGCTGGGCTTTCCAAGGGGCAGACAATGGAGGCTGGACATTATAAGGGGCAGAAATGGAGGCTGGACATTAAAAGGGGCAGACAATGGAGGCTGGATGTTACAAGGGGCCAACATGGAGGCTGGACATTAAAAGGGGCACACGTGGAGGCTGGACATTACAAGGGGCGCACATGGAGACTGGACATTAAAAGGGGCACACAATAGAGGCTGGACATTAAAAGCGGCACACAGTGGAGGCTGGACATTAAAAGGGGCACACAATGGAGACTAGACATTAAAAGGTACAGATATGGAGGCTGAACATTACAGGGGGCACACATGGAGGCTGGATATTCCAAGGGCAGACAATGGAGGCTAAATATTACAAGGGACAGAAAATTGAGACTAGACATTACAAGGGAAACACGTGGAGGCTGGACATTAAAAGGGGCATACATAGAAACATAGAAAGTGATGGCAGATAAGAGCCACATGGCCTATATAGTCTGCCCATTTGTTTATTCAAAACTATACTGACCCTAGACCCTATTTACCCTCAATTTAGTTTACAATTTAGGATATCCTTATATTTATCCCAAACATGTTTAAATTGTTCTATTGTATTGGCCTCAACTACCTCAGATGGGAGAATATTCCATTTATCTATCACCCTTTCAGTGAAGTAATTTTTTCGCACATTTCCTTTAAAACTACCACCCTCCAGTTTATATCCATGCTCTCGTGTTCTATTACACCTTTTCTTTTGAAAAATGGTACCCTCCTCTAGCTGGTCACAACCCTTGATGTATTTGAAAGCTGCTATCATGTCCCCCCTCTCCCATCTCTTGCTCCAAGCTATACATGTTTAGTTCCTCTAGCCTTTCTTGGTATGATTTGTTACAAAGGCCATGGACCATTTTAGTTGCTCTTCTATGCACAGTCTCTAATGTATTTATAAAGGGGCACACAATGGAGGCTGGACATTAAAGGGGACACAATGGAGGCTGGACATTAAAAGGGGCATACAATGGAGGCTGGACATTACAAGGGGCCAACATGGAGGCTGGACATTACAAGGGGCACACATGGAGGCTGGACATTACAAGGGATATACATGGAGGTTTAGACATTACAAGGAAAACACATGGAGGCTGGACATTAAAAGGGGCACACAATGGAGGCTGGACATTAAAAGGGGCACACAGTGGAGGCTGGACATTAAAAGGGACACACAATGGAGGCTGGACATTAAAAGGGTCACACAATGGAGGCTGGACATTAAAAGGTGCAGATATGGAGGCTGAACATTACAAGGGACACACATGGAGACTAGGCATTACAAGGGGCACACATGGAGGCTAGACATTACAAGGGGCACACATGGAGGCTGGATATTCCAAGGGTCAGACATGGAGGCTGGACAAATAATAAAGAGGCAGACATGGAGAGTGGACTAATAAACAGGGGGTGACATATGGACCCTGGGCATAATAATAATAATAATAATAATAATAATAATAATAATAATAATAAGGGGCAGACATGGAGCTAGAAAAATAATAAAGAGACAGACATGGAGAGTGGACTAATCCTCAAAATAATCCCCCTCATGTCTCCCCTCAGCCTCCAAATAGTCCCCTCATGTCTCCCCTCAGCCTACAAATAATCCCCCTCATGTCTGCGCTCAGCCTTAAAATAATCCCCCTCATGTCTCCCCTCAGCCATCCAGAGTCCTAATAATCCCCCTCCATTACTTACCTTACCTTCTTCCTCCTGCTAAACTCCTCGGCGCTGCTCCCTCTCTGCTCTGCATGACGCTGATGTGACCTGAGGTCGTGCCAGCTTCACACTGAGCTCTGCATCAGACAGCGCGGGATAGGAGGACAGGTGGGTGACTAATCATGAGTATTATATTGTAGGCATGAGCCCTAAAAAACCCACATTAGTTACGCCTCTGCCTCAGCCTAACCGTTCCCTTCAATTACCATAACCCCAGCCCTCCATTCTCGACAGTCTGACCCTATCCTTCCCCTTCTCCAATCAATCCCCTCTCCGCAGCCTAACCCTACTAAGACTCCCTTCACTGCAGCCTAACTCTAAGACTCCCCTTCTATGCTGCATCCCCTCCCTGCATCCTAGCACCAATGCTCCCCTTCTATGCTTCATCCCCTCCCAGCAGCCTAAGCCCAAGAGTCCACTAAACTGTCCGGAGGGGTCTCACATTGGGTACCGTTGGGTTCAGTGGTGGGCTTGCGTGTCGGAAAGCTAATGAGTGGGTTAAGTTTCCAAAAAATAGATTTGGAATACTTATCCATTCATTATAAAAAATGAGTAATTTTTCACATTTTCACAATTTAGACAGCCAACAATTAGCTGTCAGCTGTCTCTATGTCGCAAATGTGAGTTTCACAGTAGCTACCCTAATCAAAGTTAGCAAACAACATGCCACAACATTCTTGATGTTAGTACCATTAATGAAACAAATATGCATGCTTATAACTGTGGCCCCATAGCCAGTATTTGTGAGTTTTGCAATTCTAAGCGGCTGAGCAACCATCTGACAAACTATTCCATTTTTGAATGCAATAAGGTCAGTCAGCCACTGTTATTGAAAACATAGTGAAGAACAGCATGAATATTCAAAAAATGTATTTGATAACATAAGATCAATTGATATTGTTTTACCATTTGTCTCTATAAGTGTTAATATTGCGCCAATACCTGACTATGGTCCAAACTGTTTTAGAATAAATGGCCATATTTACCATCAAGCAGCAACTTTGCATCCAGCAAATGAGGATTACATTGAATGCTGGGGCAATCCTGATCTAATGAAGGAATTAAGTACTTATATATATTAATTTAATCCATTCGCTGAGACATGCAAAATGCTCTATGAGGCTAAACAAGAAAGCATTAATGATATAACACTTTATGGCGTTCAACCACCAAAGGCAATCATGGCAATTGTTCAAAACTGCAAATAAGATATGAGGCAGTACAATTCTCAGAGGTGTGATGAAGTAGCTGCCATTTTCACAAATATTCATGGAGAACCACCTTTTTTGGAGGGAATTCCTGATCCATAATTGCAATATTATGGTTATAGACTATTCATAACCACTTTAACCTTTTCTATCTGTTGGTAAGCTGATTTAACAATATTTTGTTGATGCTTACGTGAAAACTGAAGCAAATCAACTTAATACATAATTCAAAAAAAAATAATATATGACAAAACCAAAAACAAATAAGGACGAATTATATACTGATACACCGTCAGGATTCCTCCTTTCCTTTCTGCACAGCTTCTTTTCCTTTGCCGCAGTCCAGACGCCTCTCTTTCATTGTAGGAAGGGATAGATACGGGTCCGGAAGGACGAAGCGCGCCCGTGAGGACGCTAATGTCAGGGTAAGCTTCCCTCTACTAGATTAGTTGGCGTTCTGGACCATTGTCTGTGCCCTATATGAATTCCAAGCTAGCCTATTGTTATTTGTATATTGCAACTTGATTAGTATCTATATACTTTTCTGGTTTACATTATAGCTTTTTGCACTTTGTCAACTGGCATATGTATCATATAGATTGTGGCAACACTGTATTTGAATATCTATTTGTTACATTTTGAATTGACTGTGGCAGCTGTCAGAATTGACTTTGTATTTCAATATTTGTTTCATTGCATATACCTTTTAAACATTTGCCTGCTTGTCCTTTTAAAAATTATTGAATATGGATTAATAAAATGAATGTATTTGTATGCACTTATTGAGCTGGCCTGTATTTATTGTTAATCATACCGCAGTTATAACATAAGTGTGCACCTAAATTCCCTGCGTTTCTCTCTTTTTAGTGTATCTTGTAAACTATTAGGGAATAGTGCTGCACCTTGGGTCATTGTGTAATAAGGTATTCTGTGCAGTCACTCTCCTGTTTCTCCAATTATATACCGGCCTTATGGATCACTTGCATAGTGAAACAGCAGTATGTTGTTTGCATCTCGGAAAATCTGTCATGCTTCCTTCTTCATTCCAAGGAAGCCCAGGATATATAGAACAAAATTACCAAGATGCAATGGCCATTGTTTGCAAGTATGGAAAGCCAAATTATTTCATCACAGTGACATGTAATCTAAAATGGCCAAAAATAACGGATAATTTGGACCAAGGCCAATCAGCAGAATTTAGGCCTGATTTAGTAGCTAGGCTTTTAAAATTATTTATTTATTATTTATTTTATTTATTTATTTATTTATTAAATTAAACCTAGATGAGCTTCTGACTGATATAAAATATTCCATAAATAAAGAAATATTTGGAGAAATTTTAGTTCAAAAGATAAAGATAAATACTCCAAAATAGCAATACTTTGCCCTAAAAATACTGATGGTGATGAAAACAAAGTACACGTTGTCAACTTATTAGATGGAAACAAGGTTGCATATCTAAGCAGTGATTCTATTGATGATAGTGTTGATAGCGATATCCTGTTGAATTATTAAATTAGTTAAATCCATCTGGAATGCCCGTTCAAAAGATGAACTTAGAGGTCGGAGGCATAATTATGCGTTGGGAGTCCTCGCTCCGATGGGCTACCTTTAGAAATAGAGACAGACGAAAGTTTTTTTTTTTTTTTATAAATGGGTGAGTATGCCGATCAGTATACTCATCCATTCATTTTCGCCAGACCTGATGCCCTCGCCTCAGAGCCACCATTGACAGCTCTGGAGAGGGGCTCTTAGGAAGGGAGGGCTAGGGTCAGGCTGCGGGGAAGGGAGGGTTAGGGTCAGGCTGTGGGGAAGGGAAGGTTAGGGTTAGGGGAGGGGAGGGTTAGGGTCAGAATTAGGAAGACTTGGGGCAGTGGTGTATCTACCATGGGTGCAGAGTGTGCAGTGCACACGGGCCCCTGCAGAAAAGGGGGCCGCCCGTGGCACTCACCCTGCACCCAATAGAGGATCCCAGTACCACCTATATCTGTACAAACGGTGACGGTCTCCACCAGCCTTCCGTTCCCAACACTGCACTCTGAGTAGTAAATAAGGTTCTTTATTTTCTCTGAATCCTTATTGCAGATTTTTTGTTAAGTTCGCAATTTAACTGTGAATATACTCCTATGAACAGGGGCGTTTTTAGAAATGAAGGGGCCCATGTGGGGGGTCTGCACACGGGCCCCTTCATTTCTAAAAACGCCCCTGACTTGGGGGTTAGTTTTTACACTTCGGTTCTCCGTGGATCGATTGCTATGCCTCATCAAGGCATAAGCAATCATTATTCCAGCCAGTTCGAAAATGGATGGGGGAAAACGGCCCTATCGAAATAGGGTCATTTTTAGCGGGAACCCACACCCATAATTATGCTCCTCAGAAATTTAAACACTTAGGGCCACATTTACTGAAGTGCGGGAATGGAAGAAATGTTGCCTATAGAAATTTAGATTAACAATGTTCAAAGGGATTTATATTAGGGTGGGACAATCTCATGCTAAAAGGGTAAAGCTCCTTTTCCAAACTGTTGCAACAAAGTTTGAAACACACAGTTCTCTAGAATGTCAAAGCATACTGTTACTTTAAAATTCCCTTTAATTGGAGTCAAGGTCAACCATGCAAAAAAGCCCCAGACTATTTGTTTTCCTACAGTAAACGTGGCAGTTATTAATATACATTCACACAGAGAGAAACCTCCACTAGTAGAGCAGCTGTGTCTGGCCTGTCATTGCTAATAATGCTATACTGCAGCGAGCCAAGCAATATCTATGTGTCTGTAACCTGAAGAAAAATAATCGGATCAAAAGATCTGATTTTGTAGCGTTCTGATAAACAAATTGAGGATGCTTACAGTGCGAGTGTAAAATAGTTGTGGTTCAGAAGTCTATGGACCGGATCCAGACCCCTGCACATGCAGGGGTCTGTCTATAGGCACGAGAGATGGGAGTGAACCCCCCCTGTCACTCCCCTCTCTTGTGCGTAACAAGCCTTAAGTAACACTTGCGGATCAGTGGTCCGTCTGACCACTGATCTGCTCATATGTGGGTGGTGACACCCACACTGTACAATTAACATGCTTCCTCACACCTACATTAGTGGGTGGAGGGGAAGCACAACCCCTTAGAGCTTAAATGCCATTGTACAGAACTAAGTTCCATACAATGGTTGTTACGCATGCGCCCTCTAGTTTATTCAGCCTATTTACGCACCATGGGCCTGATCCAGACCTACGCCCACCGTCGCTTGGACGGCGGGCGTAAGCGTAAGATCGACTGAAAAGCCGATCTGCGCATGTGCTGGGCAAATGTTGCCCGGCGTAGCTATGGCAACGCCCGATCAAGCGTTCCTACGTTAAGGTTAGTGTAGGTGGGCGGGAGAAGCTAGTTTAATGAGGGTGGGTGGGCGAGCGTATGGCCCTTTCCTTACGCCGGCTGAAGTTAGGGTAGCCTTCAGGCAGCGTAAGGAAGGGAAAATACACCCGCAGGGGGAGTGTCGGGGAGAGTGGACGCCGATACTTACTAAAGCACAGCGCATCGGCGTAGGTCTGGATCAGGCCCCATGTGTGCTTAAGTGTGCAATCATTCCTATGTGTGGATCCGGCCCTCAGTCACTATATATTCCATTGGCGTATAATACATTTTAATACCAAATCACGCCACTTGCAAGCAGAAGCCGGTATCCCTGTCAGTAGCTGTTGCAAGTCTGGATACAGCAGGCTGCATTCCATTTGGGTATAACGGATGCTCATGTGCAGAATGCCAAATGGAAGAATTTTTTTTTGTTTTTTTTTTCTCGCTACAGTCATGGATTTTACATTAGGGGGCTGATATACAGTTTGGGAGTAAGGGTAAAAAAGGTGCAAGTGTACAGCTCAGCTATACCATTTTTCACACTAAGGGGTGGTAATTTATTATAAATCTTTTGCAGGCAGGGGAAATACTTTACTTTTATACATAGAACTCACATACTGGGTAACTTTATGTATATTCTATAAAATAGTGTTGAGCTAAGAAACTTCACCTCTTAATTCTAATTCTGGTTGTACAATGTAAATTTGCCTCCCCTTGCAGTTCAACATGGTATTGCTCAGGTCTATAATTGCACCTTAAAAAAAAAGGTGTAAGTGCAACTCTGAATCAGCCCCTAATTCTGTTTCCTATTGTTGAAAAAACTGTTCTGTATTTGTACAACTTTGTACCCAAATATCAAAGTCAGACAAGGTTCCAGCTGGTAGGAAGCAGATACTTTATGAAGTTATAGAAAACTGTAAACTTCTTGACAAACAGGAAGAAAAAATGTTCTTACAATACTCAATGCTTATATGTCTATCTCTCTGTCTGTGTCACAGTGATCCAGAGTTAGCAGCAAGAATAAAATCTACAAAAAATAATAATAATAACATAAGGCTGTATTTATTAAGATAGCTGCTGTATTTTGCATATCTCTCTCTCTGGGCCTGATCCAGACCTACGCCTGCGAGCGTAGCGTATGATCACCCGAGCGTATAAACTTTCACACCCATGACACTCCCATTGATTGTACCGACTTACGGCGGCTGAAACCTACCCTAACTTTTTCAAGCGTACGTGCAAATTTTTGTACCGAAACGCGGGTCGTACATGGCTTAGCACGCCCATACTGTACAATTTAAATGGCTATCCCCGCCTCTGTGTAGTAACTCGAGCGTCCGGACTATCGTCGTACAAAACGCACGCCCCTCGGGCGAAAGTTACGCTCAATATTCCCGACCGGCGTACAATCA
>WWET01002505.1:153216-166236 GCA_011038615.1 Limnodynastes dumerilii
CATGGTGCGGTAGTGGTAATACAGGGCTCCTACGGGAGCCCTGTAGGACCAAATCTGTCGCTAGCATAGCAGTGACTGCATAGGTTCGGTCACTGCCATTCGCAGTAACAGGTTTGGTCCTACAGGGCTCCCGTAGGAGCCCTGTATTACCTGCTGTGTTCTGTTAAAAGCCGTTGCAGGGGCTTTTAAAAAAACAACAACTTTGTCCCGAGAGTACAAGTTGTGAGTCAGACGAGACAGTGGAACAGTCCCCCGAAAGCGGGACTGTCCCGCTGTAATGAAAAAGGTGCCGAAACGCTGTTGCAGTGGGTCCGACGAGAGAAAAAACACTGTAATTATATACAATCTTGTGGATGGCACTCCAAATAATCAGGTTATATTGTTCTGGTGCACGCTGAGCTCACTGGCACAAATATACACATATTTGCAGCAGCACTTGGTCTTTAAATGAAGGAGCTGGATTCTACTGTCTCTCTCTCTCTCTGTTTCTGTCTCTCTCTGTCTCTGTCTTTCTCTTTCTCTCTCTCTCTCTCTCTCTCTCTCTCTCGTTATAAAATGGTTAAATGATAAAGTTATAACACTCCTCCCTCCAGAGATTTGTGTGCTTGAACAGTAAGACATATTTTCGGTAATGGCTGAGCATATAGAGAAAGCAAAACATCTGGCGATTCTTTCCATGCTTCCTGGTATTCCATTGTGGGATGATGCACAAGTATTAGGAAGTGAGTTCAGTTATAAAGGAAATAATAGTCACCCTGATGAACCACAATACACTTTGCACAAATATGTGGCAAGACCACAGTCACACATTCCAGATTGCACTTGGTACATACAGCTATACTCATATTACTGAAAATGATGGCAGTAGAGTTACGGTATAAAACAGTGACATGGCAAAATTTCATATCCCATCAAGTGTCTGTGTCTCAGTTAAGCAAAAGTTTATGTTAAAATATGTATATATGTATATTAAACTATTTTACTGTGCCCTGAGTCAGATGTTCCAGCCTACATTGTTAAATATTTTAATGTAAGTAATTTTTACTAACACTACAAGTATTGTAATGTAAATTATACAATACTATATTCAGGACCTCTGTCATCACATGAGGGGCCCGGGACCCAGCTGCGGGGCCCTGCCACATGTGACATCATTGATGATGTCACATAAGGGCCGGCCCGGCAGACAAGCTTTGGCAGCGGGCCGGTGCATAGAGAAGAACTTCCCTGCGCATTGGCCGGCTACAAAATAGCTTGTAACGGCAGGTGTCGGCGGAAGGATATCACCAATATCTGCTGCTACAGATCTAGGTAAGTATCAGCGGATATGGCGGATTCAGTTTTCTTTTTTCAATTTTAAGTTTTTCCTGATTTGGTAGTTCTTATTTTTTTTCTTGCAAATTTTCCATGCCTTCTCCCTTTGTTTCCTGTATTCTTCAGAATTTACCTCATTTTTTGGCTTAACTCAAGTTTGGATCCGACCCAGCATATCTATTAATAGCCGCTAGAATGAGAACAATGGAATCCGTTAAAATATGGTTTATGTAATGTATGTGGAACTAGTGCTATGTTTTCTTATTATCTATAGTATAGTCAGGGATTACTGTCCTGGGCCCGAACCTGATGGGGACCCGCTGATACTTACCTAGCTCTGTAGCAGCAGATATTGGTGATATCCTTCCACCCTGACTATACTATAGAATCTATAGTATAGTCAGGGCGGAAGGATATCACCAATATCTGCTTCTACAGATTTACAGATTTTGATTACAAAACACAGAGTACACGCAGTTTCAATAGTAAATAATGCTTTGCCATCTACCCTTCTTTAACATTTTAGATTTTTGTTTGTGTGTAAGTCATAAGTTTAGGGTCTTATAAGTGTATAGCATAACAATTATATTATAAAAATAATTATGAAAGCAGGATTAAATAAATGTATAAATCTCCTCAGCTTTGTGCATATGCACAATTGACAATGTAAATGTAACAAACTAAATAAAACAATTAAGACAAATTATGAATACATATTCAGAATTCCCATAGCACTACAATTTTGGTCCTATATACAATGAGGAGTCAAAGTCTGGTGTTAGGCATCTCACAGAAAACAAAAAGTTTGTGCCTTTTCACAGAGGGGAGGGGAGAGGAAAAAAGGGCAGTTAGAATGGCCATTTTGCGAAAGGGCTGTTTTCTACCAGCGATTTTCAAAGTGGCTCTGCAATTGATTGTTCCTGCCTCACCGAAGAGAGGTAATCAAAGATCCCCAGAATAACACAGCAGCAAATGATGAGTATTTAACCAACCCCAAACCTTATCCTAATCCTCACCCTAACTCTCCCCTTTCATTACCCCCTAACCCTCCCCCTTCATTACCCTAACCCTCTCTTCCCCGCACCCTGACCCTAAGACTCCCTTTCCCACAGCCTGACCCTAAGACTCCCTTCCTCGCCGCTTGACCCTAAGACTCCCTTCCCTGCAGCCTGAACCTGAGATTCCCTTCCTCATAGCTTAACCCTAAGACTCCCTTCCCTGTAGCCTAACCCTAAGACTCCCCTCCCCGCAGCCTAACTGTTGCGGGTCTTCTTGAAGCACCGTAGTGCTGCACCAGGTTCTGAAAAGCCAATAAATGGGTAAGTGTCAAGGAAAGACTACATTGGGTATATGTTCTGGGTTCTCTAGGGCTTGCTGGCTATTCA
This sequence comes from Limnodynastes dumerilii, assembly GCA_011038615.1. Lineage (NCBI taxonomy): Eukaryota > Metazoa > Chordata > Amphibia > Anura > Limnodynastidae > Limnodynastes > Limnodynastes dumerilii. The sequence continues at coordinate 155,916 of WWET01002505.1, forward strand.
AGTGAATAGCAGAAGCTGGGAGGCCTTATGTAGGGTTTGCTCATGGACTAGACAGTGTGCGAACTTGACTGGACCAGACTTGACTGGACTGGATAGGACTGGACTGGAACCAGACTGGACTGGACACAGACTGGACTGAATTGGACTGGAACCAGACTGAACTGGCCTAGACTCAACTGGAACTGGACTGGATTGGAACCAGACTGAACTGGCCTAGACTAGACTGGGACTGGATTGGAATGAAATCAGACTGGACTGGACTGAAACTAGACTGGAATGGACTGGTAATCCACGGGTAGCAGGTAGTACACAGGGCTGTGAGTCCCCGCTATGAACGGCCCTATTTCGATAAGGCTGTTCTCTCCCAGCCAGTTTGGAACTGGCTGGGATATCAATTTTTTATGCCTCGATGAGGAATAGCAATCGATCCCCAGAGCACCGAACACGGTGTTCTGATTAGTAAGTGGAAAACACTACCCCAACCCTTTCACTAATTCTAACCCTAACCCTCCTCTTCCATTGACCTAACCCTCCCTTCCCCACAGCCTAAGTTTAACCCTTCCTTCCCTGCAGCCTGACCCTAACTCTTCCTTCTCTGTAGCCCTCCCTTCTCCATAGCCTAACCCTAAGACCCTCCTCTCCGCAGCCTGACCCTAACCTTCCCCTTCTATGGCCCTAACTCTAACCCTCTCTTCCTAAGGGTCTAACCCTAACCCCCCCCCCCAACACTAAAAGTCCCTGGATAGGTTTCTCACCACTCTGGAGCTATCAGCAGTGGGTGCGGCAGGTCTTGCAAAAAAATATTTTAAACAGGCTGCCTATTTGATATATAGACAGCCGAAAAGGAACTTTTGGCTGTCTCTATTTCTAAAAACAGCCCATCGGAGCAGGGACTGCAACTGGTACACAGAGGTCTGATACTGGAGTAGCAATCTGCAGACAGCAGATGTTAAAGCAGAGGTCTGATACTGAAGTAGCAATCTGCAAGCAGCAGATGGTAAAGCAGAGGTCTGCAGGCTGAGAGTGCTGGGAGTGGCACCTTCGCAGAGGGGAAACACAGACACGACCAGAAAGGGCAGGCAAAAGATGACCATTGATGCAGTATGTGTCGTGGTTTGTGACAGTAACCCACCCTTTACGGGTGGCCTCTGGACACCCAAGGCGAGATTTCAAGGGAAACTTTAAATGGAGCATGGACATCTGTTGCACGAATCCAAGCTCTTTCTTCGGCACTGAAGCCCTTCCAGTCAATTAAATATTGAAGTTGACCAAAACAATGTTGTGAATCCAGGATTCTGGGAGCCTTTTGCATCAGAGAATAAAAGAGATTAATGACTAGATGTTTGAGCAAAGAGACATGTAAAATATCTGGATCTCGAAGATAGGAAGGTAATTTAAGTTTATAGGTCACTGGATTGATAACTTTGGTGATTCGGAAAGGACCAATGAAGAGTGGTGCTTCTGTTTCTGAAGACTCGTGGTAATGATAATTATGTGTAAATTCCACCCAGGGAAGTAAATTCACCCAGTCATCTTGGGAAGATGATACATACAAATGAATGAATGCCTCAAGATCTTGATTTACTTGTTGTGTCTGTCTGTTGATTTGTGGATGATAGGCTCTAGAGAATTTGAGCTTCACCTGAAGACTCCGACAAAGAGCATGCCAAAACTTAGCAGTAAATTGAACTCCACGATGATTTCTTCAGGACAACAATGTAACCAAAAGATTTCTTTAGTGAACAGTTGTGCTAGAAATGGAGCAGAAGAAAGTCCTTGAAGCGGAATAAAATGTGTCTTTTTAAGAATTTGTCTATCACCATCCAGATTGTTTTGAAATTATTGCTTGGAGGAAGATCGATGACAAAGTCCATCGAGAGATGAGTCCAGGGAGTCTTGGGAAGTGAGAGTGGCTGAAGGGGTCCAAGAGGATTTATGTTGAGCACACAAGAAACAAGTATTCACATAAGCAGTGATATTTTGTTAAGAAATTGGCCACCAATAGCAACTATTGCTTGAGTTTTCTGTATTTCAGCATGACCAGAGAATTCTGAGCAATGGGCCACCTGGGAGAGTATTTTTCAAAGAGAACTTGGAACAAAACTTTTACCAGGAGGTGGGTCTTTCGATGATTGTGTAGAAGCAATTGTGATTGGATCTATGATATAATTAGTCTTTTTCTTCTCAGGTTCTTCCCCGATTATTATTGAATGAGACAAAGCATCTGCCTTGCAGTTCTTGCATCCAGGGTGGTAATGTATTTGGAAATGAAATTGAAAAAAGAAAAGAGACCATCTTGCCTGGCGTGGGTTCAGACATTGGGCTATTTTATGGTAAAGCAGATTTTTGTGATCTGTAAATATGGTTAGAATTTCTGGGATAACACTGCTGCAACCCCCTCAGATGATACATCCACTTCTAGAAAGAAAGGTCGAGAGACTTCTGGTTGACGCAGTACTGGGGCCGTAATAAAGGCTTTTTTTACGTTGGAAGATTAAAGAACTCTCTTCAGACCATTTTGTAGCATTAGCTCCTTTTTGTGTTAAAGAAGTGTTTATAGACACGAAAGTGGAATAGTCCAAAATGAAGCACCTATAGAAATTGGTGAACCACAATGAAACACTGACTCCCTCGGACAGATGTAGTTTGAGGCCAATCAAGAATTGTCTGGCCCATAGCTGGGTCCATTCGAATCTCAATACCAGACAGGATAAATCCCAGGAATGGAATGGTGTCAACCTCAAAGGTACATTTTTCCAGCTTGCAGATTAGTTGATTCTTCCTCAGGCGTAAAAGAACTTCCTTGACTTGATTACGATGGATCTCTAAATCTGGGGAAAAGATAAAAAATATTGTTGAGATAGATGACCAGCTATTGAGAAGATTGTGGAAAATGTCATAAAAAAATTCTTGGAAGACTGCAGGTGCGTTGCTCACGCCAAACAGCATGACCAATTACTCATAATGCCCATCTTACGTATTAAAGGCTGTCTTCCACTCATCTGCTTTTCTGATTCTTATAAGATTATAAGTGCCATGAAGATTTTTAGTTTTGTAAAGATTGGCTCCCTGGATGCGATCAAAGAGCTCAGAGATGAGGGGAAAAGGATACCAGTTTTTGATGGTGATATTGTAGAGGCCATGTAATCTAAGCAAGGCCTGAGAACCCCATCCTGTTTATTTACAAAATAAATCCTGCACTTGCTGGGGAGGTGGACGGACCAATGAAACCTCATTCCAAAATTTCCTTGATATACTTTGGACATGGCTTTCATCTCAGAAAGAGATAAGAGGTAAGTTCTTCCATGAGGAGATGTGGATCCAGAAATCAGGTCAAAAGAACAGTCCCAAGGTCTATGCAGAGGAAGGGTTTCAGCTGAATACATCTTGGAAATTGGAATACTGCAGAGGAATAGCCAGATTTAGAGATCTGATGTTGAGAAATCACTTGAAATTTAAAACAAGATGATCCCCTGGAGAGGATCTGAGAGATCACCCAAACGAAATGAGGGTTATGTAGTTGTAACCATGGTAAGCCAAGGATTATCGTAAAACTAGCTTCTGGAAGGATCAAGAAAAGAAGAATTTCTGAGTGCAGGGCCCAAATTTTGAGTTCCACTGGTGCAGTATGGTGCGTTATGGTTCCACCTGGAATAGATTGGTAGAAATAGTCATGTCTTCCATTTTTCAATCTCTAAATAGTCTGTGCTGAGATAAAATTCTCTGCTGCCCCTGAATCCAGAAGGGCTGTGAGTTCAGTAGACTGCATGAAACAGGGTCACTTGGAAGGTACAGTCCTTCTTGTTTAAGGAGTGAACAGGCACTCCTAACCTGACCTCCAGTAGAATCGGTTAGGAGCGGTCGTTACCTGGCCGCTTGGTGTAAGCTTGCTGGAAATTACCAGAATCACCACAATAGAGACATAAAATCTCTCGGAATCTCCGCTCACATTTCTGGAACAACAATCGGGATCTCCCCAATTGCATGAGTTCCTCCTGAAGGTGATTGACCTGGAATGCTAAATCCCCTTTCTCTCTGAAATTCTCTCTAGAAAATGAATGTCAATACATGTGGAAATAAGATTGTCAAGGGAAGAGAGTAGCTCTCTGGTGGCAAGCTTATCTTTAATTAGATCCGCTAAACCCTGCCAGAACACAACTAAAAGAGCATCTTCACTCCAGGACAATTCTGAGGACAGTGTGTGGAACTGCACTACATAGTGGCTTACTGTGATGTCCTTTTACCATAGACAGAGGCTTTCAGAGGTGGCTAAAGCTGAGCCAAGTTCATCAAAGATTTCGCGAAACATGGCTAGGAAGTCTCTAAGATTAGAAAGCAGAGGATCCGACTTCTCCCAAAGTGGTGATACCCAAGATAAGGCTTGACCACTTAGTAAGGAGATGATATAAGCAACCTTTGCTTTAGCCGAGGAGACGTTTTCAAGTTATATTTGAAAGTGTAAGCTAAACTGATTAAATAAGTCATGACACGTCTTGGGATCATCATCATATATGGCTGGAGATGGTAGAAACAATCTAGAACCACTGACTGCAGTTGACATGAGCGGAGGCAGAGTAGCCTGAGTAGGCATGGTGGTTTGAAGATTTCCAATCTGATTTTCTAGCTCATGAAGTCAGTTCATAACTTGGCCTAAATTAGCTTCTTGATGCTGAATAGTCTCTGTTATGCTTTGAACAGATGTTGACCTGTTGATGATCCATCAGATCAAAACAAACTGTCCCGGAATGACTTAATTGGGTATCTGCTCTTAGTTCCCTAGGGGGTCCTGGGTATTCAGGTGAATAGCAGAAGCTGGGAGGCCTTATGTAGGGTCTGTTTGTTACAATCTCCCAAGGGGTTCTCACCAGGGCGCAGAGTCTAAATCAGGGCCAGGTTTTCGCTAGAGCCTCTGATGGTGAGGATAGTCTGGGCTGCTGGCGCCTGATAGATCACGTCCCCAGTGACCTATCAGGTGGATACCATGTCAGGAACCCAAGCACACCAAAATGCAGACAGGAACCCTTGCACACATAGATAAATATACAAGGAACAGACTGGAACCCATGCACACAAGGCATAGAGGTGCAGTACACAGGCAGGACCCTATAGCAGAATAGGAGAACAGTAAATAACAGGAGCCCAATTACACACAGTAACAGGTAAATAGGGAGATAGTCTGGACAGAACTGAAGGGTACAGAATACCCAGGAGATGGTAACCAGCTAGGAGCCCTTGGATAGCTACAATACCTGGAGAGACAACAGATCCCAGGATGGGACAGAGCCAGGTATGTAAATAGATGGAATCAGAGAAATAGGAGAGCAGAGTCTGATGGGCTGACTCTAACTCACAATACACAATGAGAGATGAGATGCACAATGGTAAACGAGCATTCACCAATACACACTGTGAGATGGAGTACACAGTGATAAACAAACACTCACCAATACACACTGAGAGATGAGATGCACAACGGTAAATGAGCATTCACCAATACACACTGTGAGATGGAGTACTCAGTGCTAAACAAACACTCACCAATACACACTGAGATATGGTATGCAGAGCGGTAATCAAAACACTCACCAATACACTCAGAGATGGGAAACACAGTGGAAGATGCAGGAAGGTGAGAAGCACACACAGGTGAGATGGTAAACACTGAGTGGCAAACGTAAACAGAAGGAGTACAACAGGGAGACTCCAGCACACTGCAAGATGGCAACAGCAGCGTGCACGAACCAGAGAAGAGTAGATGGAAACACTTACCAGGAAGGAATGGAGAGTGTGAGATGACAAACACACAAGCACACCACTCAAGGCGGGAGGCTGGCCGGAACCTGACCGGGGCTGAAGCCGCTGATGCGAGCAGTAGGCTACTCGTGCTGCGCATTTCACATAGGATGGTGGGCAGACAAACAAAAGGTGATAAGGCAAAAGGAAGGCAAGGGGGTATAACCAGGATAAACACAAGAGGTCCAATACAATCAGAAACTCAGCAGAGCATGATCAGATGGCAGGGAGAACGGAGGTAAACCAGACGCTATAAGCGACAATCAAATCTCCTGGGCAGAGGCTATAAGGAACACCCCTCCAATAAGCTGCAGTAATCATACACACCTCCATGAGTTATACCGCAGCTGGGAGAAACCAGGCACTTAGAACCCAGCAAGAAACTTTACACTCTGCTCGGTTTATTCCTGCACAGTGTAACACTGTTAATGGACTAGGCAGTGTGTGATAAGAACTTGACTGGACCAAATTGGGTTGGTCAGGACTGGACTGGAACCAGACTGAATGGAACCAGACTGGACTGGACTTGAACCAGACTGCACTGGATTGGAGTGGACTGGAACCAGACTGGACTGGAACCAGACTGGACTGGACTGCACTGGAACCAGACTGGACTAGACTGGACTGGGCTGATATTCCGCAGGTGGCACACAGAGGTCTGATACTGGAGTAGTAATCTGCAGGCAGCAGATGGTAAAGCACAGGCCTGGTACTAAAATAGCGATCTGCAGACAGGAGGTGGTAAAGTAGAAGTCTGGTACTGAAGTAGCGATCTGCAGACAGCAGGTGGTAAAGCAGAGGTCTGGTACTGAAATAGCGAAATGCAGGCAGCAGATGGTAAAGCAGAGATCTGACGCTGGAGTTAGCGATCCGAAACAGGATACAGACTACTGCCAGGAATGCTCTCTGGAAAGAGACGATGGAGATCCACTGGAGCCAGGAAACATGAAAGCACAAGTTGCTCTGGCACTGTTTGAACAATACTTAGGGTTTAAATAGTAGCTCCAGATAGGGATTGGTGATTCATGTCATGTGACTGCTGGAGGAAGGATCCGATTGGCTGATTTAGATCATGTGAGGTTTCCAAGATGGCGGAGCTTATGTACTGGAGAATGCCGCCGTCTGGCACCAGAATACAACTCCTGGGAACATGGCAAGGCTGGGTAGGAGACTGCCATGTGCTGGGAGTGGCACCTCCGCGGATGGGAAACATAAGAAAGGGCAGCTGACAGATGACCCCTGTAGTGGTAAGTGCCACGGTTTGTGACAGTAAGTTGCCCAAAAATTTTTTGGGCCCACATCCATTTATTAGGAAAACCTTCTAATTAGGCATATTGTGGACATACAGACAGTCAAAAATGAGCATTTGTAAGCCACATAGTCAGTCTGAATTTCCATAAATATATTATTATTTGCAGCTTGTTCACTGTCACTTGTCTGCTGACACAAACAGTTTGTTTCCATCACACAATGCATAAGTGTGAATGTGGTTTTACTGAGAAGATGTGCTAAATTTAATATTTCCATGGTATTATTTCAACTGAAATAGACCAAACTCAAAACCAAAGTTAAGGTAATATTTCTTAAGTTGATATTTTATATTTCCATTGTGTCAATATTGTGTAACATCATTCTACCAATGTGTAGCTGGGGCTTTCCACATGCAGTTGGCTTTTATTTATTGTGTTCACAAGTAACTGCTTCCTGACATTTAACCTTTTCATCAACTTTGGCTGGTTACTCAGCCAAAAGTCATCATGTCACAAGTCATCATGTTTGTTGTGCATTGGTGGGTAGCACCTGCAATCTTTGAAGGATAGCTGCAGATAATACATTGATGTATTGGTTACACATAAATACAGAAACTGGCTGCACATTACTGTACCTTTAAATTTTGTAATAATTTTTAACTATTACATTTATTCTTTGAACTTATTACATTAAACAGACACTGTGGACCAAATCCAGACATGTGATTTCTAGAAGACTTGAGGGTCAAAAAGGCCCAATGGAAGATAAATAACCGATTAAGACCTTGATCCGGCTAGAGCATCAGAAGCTGTGCCGGGATCATCACAGGATTCGGATCTGGACGGTGGTCGAACTGTTTTACATACATCATTGATACAGGTACTTGACTCTGTGATGTCTGTTGAGTCTCGAGTATACATCTGCATCACAGATTAGGCCAGTTAAGGTTATGAAAATGTTGAAGAAACCATCACAGGGCAAGTGCAAAAAGAAAGGTGATGGGAAGGCCTCTCTACCACAGTCAAAAATTTAGCACTGGCACTCCAGTCCACCCCTTACACTTTGGTATAATGATTGGATGTCCATATGGAGGGATGTCCATATGGTGAGAATGCTTACAAGATCCTTTCGAATTGGCCCAGGTTTTTGTCCCTTTGTTGCTTGCTACCTGGAAATGCACCCCGGGGAATACATGGCCATTCGATATTTACACCTAATTCATGAAATTCAAGTCAATGTTCATAGTGGCTTGTGGCATGCGTATTAGGAACATTTTAGAAAAAAATCAGTAAGTGTCCCGTAATATTAATTTTTCATCTAGCAACATGGGTGTATGGATGTGGGTATCACGTGTGCATACAGGGTTGGATATTTTTTTTTCGGAGGTCCACTCCAGTAAACAGATTCCCTTAACACTGCAAAAGGAAGTTGCTTCACTTTCAATAATGCCAGAGAGGCGCCAAATGGGCAGGTTGCAAGTACCGTACACCTGCTTCTGCTGTGGTGCCCCTCATCCCGCAAAGGATTATCCCTCCTTTGCGTTGCCCATCCCCAGGCCAGTCCCAGACCCTAGGCCCCTGTTAGATTGTCTGTTACAACTGCGTGGTTTGCTGCGTATTCAAAGCAGAAGTTCTTAGGAGTGGTTTTGCTTTTGATTTACATTTGCACATTAGGGGCCATGTTGTTATGCCATGTCATAGGAATTTAAAATCAGCTAAGCAGTTTCCACAGGTTGTGTTGAGTAAAGTTTTTGAAGAGATAAGCTTAGACTGGATGTTGGTTCATGATCATTTAACACTATTTGGATGATTTTCTTTTCGTTACTGTTCAGTACTTCACTGTGATGGGGGTGTCACCAATTAGTCTGGTGCAGGGGGATCTGGGGGTTTGATATTATTGTACGGCACACTCTATTCAATGAATCCGGTTCGCCTGTCCTATGGCAGTGTCCTGCTCTGCCTCCATTTCTATGCAGATGTGTACAATCTGAAAATGTGCCCTGGGGTGTTATGGGAGAATTTGTGGTGGCGTCTTTTTCAGATGGCGAATGCCATTATCCTTTCATTTGCTATCAGGACACCTCCCGCTTCCAACTATCATGCCACCTGTTCTCCTAAAATCATATTTTTCAGTACCAAATTTCAATCAATAAAATCTATGGCATTTTGTTAAGCTAATACAGTTGTCAGTGTCTTTTATTTGGTGTAAGTGTTGTGTGATGTGGGGAGGGGCATCAATCATACATGCAGATCTGTAATGATTGAATATGTGAAGATTTGTAATCCTAGCTGTGCAAAATCAAAACACACATGCGTTTGCTCTGCTAACCACTCTCCTTGCAACAGGCTGGTGGTAGTGGTTCGGAGGTCTATATCAGTGCACCTGTAATGTGCATTGTAGTACCAAGTCATGCCCACTGGTAAGAGCTACCTGGTCCCTCCCATTGGAAACTGTTGGAAGTGTAATTTTTTTTAGTTAATCTGATTAGGATGAATTGTATTCCAGACTAGTATAACCAGCCCCCCTGTGCGAATTAACCATGCCTTTCATGCTCATGTCTATGTTCACCAATTGTTTTGAGCAACCGCTATTTTGTGTAACGTTGTTTCCAGGCAAGTCTGGGGTCATCAGCTGACAGGGGGTGTTGGTCCACAGAACCTATTCTGGAGGCTTTACTAGGGGCCTCAGCTGTGTTAGCTCTAAATTGAAACGTTTCTGCATTTTATTTTACAAATAGAATAGTATAGTCTGTTACTGGCTCATGGCAGTGTTGCTGGGGCATTTGCTTTCCTTTGTTTCTGTTAAAGCAGATCACCCCCCTGCCTTTCGTGCATCTGTTTACATGAACTTATAAATTGATCTGGGCATCTTCTATTTTGTGTATTCTAAATTTAAAATACTTGATATATGACCTAATATATAAAAACTCTCACTGGTTAAAATTAAAAGCACAACAGCAGAAAAGTCTTTAAACTGCCTAGACCGAGACATTTCTCCCACCATCAACCCATGAAATAACAACACAGACAACCATGTGGAATTTAAAATAGGGGGCACAGATTTATTGAATTGGAATTGGTATTGACTATATAATTTGTTAGCAACCAGGTGGCAAACTAGCAGGTGAGGAGCAGCAGTTGTTATGATCGCGATACAAGAACAGGCATCCCCTGTTCAAAGCGCACCCTAGGTAGATGGGTCAGAACCGGGTACTAACCCCCTTCAAAGTGCACGCCTCAAGGCGGCAGCAGGGACCCAACCGCCTGGCCTGGCCCCC